>MIQA02014893.1:0-10248 GCA_001887855.2 Sclerospora graminicola | reverse complement strand
CCCGAGAGTCGGATTCGACTAGTTCGGAAGAGGAGTACCAGCGGTCTGGGGGCGAATCTGAGGAGGAGCTATACCGGTACCTGTTCACGGCGGAAGCCAGTCAGCAATCCAGGCTGCCATCTGGGTCCAGCTAGCAGAAGGGTTTCCGGTTCGAACTGACCAGGATTACCCCAGACGGAAATGTACCCACTGTGGGTCCATCAAGCATGAAGACCGGAGCTGCCGGAAGCGTCTGACCTGCAAGAAGTGCGAAAGGAAGGGACATCCAGCAGAACACTGTTCTTCACCTGCAAGACTTGCTGGGAAGTGCACGAGGCTGGACTGTGCCCTATCGAGGAGTTTTACTACCAGATGAAGAAGTGGTATGTCCCGACCAAGCATGCTGGAATGTTGCCGCCCGGGGTGGAAAAATGTTAAACTAGATCGCACGCCAGGTTGGAATCTGGTTCGAGCCAAGCGGTCTAGTGTTAGTATCTATGCATCTGTTGGTAAGGAGGATAATCATGAAGCAAAGCAAAGCGTAACCGACAATACATGTAAGTTTGACGATTACGTCGTCCGGCCCCCAGGCAGCAGGGCTGACCCCTTCCTGGTGAGCAGTATACGAACGGACAAATTTTCTCGGTCTGAAGTGCTTATGGAATTGAATCTGCTACCTGTCGACTCACGAGGTTATTGGAAATACCATTCGCCGGATATGTGGTTCAAGCAAGCCAAGGCGGATGGTAGAATTAACAACCAGAAAGATACCATGCTGTTCGACTCTGGCGCGGAAGTGTCTATCGTTGACACCACCTTTGCTCGTAAGGTGGGGTGTGAAATAGACGAGACGAAGCGACAGGAGTGTATCGGCATTGGAGAAAGTTCGTACATGACCCAAGGAAGAACAAGAGTTAAGATTACGTTGGCTGGGTCTTTGGTGTATTACTTTACCGCCTGGGTGGGTAAGCTAGCCGGGCAGGATGCAATTCTGGGATGAACTTTATGGCCCCACCGGCATACAGCTTGATTTATCGCATGGGACATTGATGTTGCCGGATGAGGTGCAGATCCAGCTGGCTGGCCGGCGGCCCTTATATGTGTGCCCACGTCCATGTTCCTCAAATTAGGTCAGTTTGTAACGGTGCCAGTGGGAAGAGCGGTGGAAGTAATGGTGCGATCACACGACAGACGGCGTAAGTTATGGCTGACTCGGGGCGAGTGTTGGGTACCTTCGTTTGTCAAAGGGGAAGGTCACCTTAATTACATAAGTGTGACCAACATTTCGGATAGACCCCTCATCATGCATGAAGACGTGATCATTAGAATGTGGCTGGCCGAGGACAAGGTGCCTCGCCGGTCGGGTTATGTCACTATCGGCTCAAGACGCTATATCGAGTGGCAAAACCTGGCCTTTCAGGCAACTATCAATTTGGTCAGCGAAGAGGAAGTGGTGGAGGAAGACTGGGCTCCAATGGTGGCTAAATCAGAGTACCGGACGCCTTTTAGAAATTTGACGCGGAGCCGGCCATCGCCAGATCTGGCTGAACGTACTGACCGAGATCGTGCCCCGATCGCTGAACTTGTTTTGTCCAATCCGTCGAAGATGGACGAGCGGCGGGAACAGGAGAGAAGACAAGACATGCGGTCACCTCCGATGCTGGATGGCTTGATGAGAAAGATGATACTGGATCGACCGATCCGGCTGGCCGGAATCCGGAAATAGCCGGAGGCGGACCAATCGATTCGGCTGACCCGGATCCGGAATTTGTCGAAGCTGACCAAGTCTGCATTCATGAAGGGGGCGAGCTATACGTTGAAGGGATGGAGGATCAGATGGAAGTGCTACCTGAAGGTAACCCCCCTCCCACTAGCATCACTATTGACGATTACAATTGGACTCAGATTGAACACCCCAGAAGAATCAAGCAGCCTTGTAAGACGATCATATGAAAAGGAAACATCTTCTATTGGCCTAGAAATTGCACTGCCTCCGGTCGCCAGGGTCGATATGCGATGTGAGTGGGAAACCGCCAAGCCGCTGGCGCCAAAGGTGCCGGAGAGTCGACCAAACCCCCCAGTATCGGGAAAAGCTGTCGGAGCTTATCAAGGGAATTGTGGCCACCAAGATTAATTTCAAGCCCGTCCACCTCACCATGGCGCTTCCCCTTTGTAATCGATTATTAAGAATAATTGGTGACATAAGGCGTTACGACTACCGACTGGTGAACCGGCTGACTGAGCTAATGGTTTACCCGATGCCGTTGATAAACGACTTGCTGGAGGATTTGGATAAATTTTGTGGTATTGCTCATTGGACATGGCTAGTGGATTCTGGGTGGTCTCTATGACCGATCGTGCACGAGAAATCTCGGCGTTTGTGACATCCTTCGGGTTCTTTGAGTAGAATCGGATGGCGTTTGGCCTAAAGAATGCTCCGCAGATTTACCAACGGCTAATAGATAACGCGTTGTACGGACATTTCAAGATCAAGGCGGACAAAAGATCCTGCTCTGGTCGGTGACGTGTTCGCCAAAGGTGACCCGGACCCCGATCCAAAAATTTCGGTTTTGGGGCGGCGGTCCTACTTTGATGACATTTTCGTGACGGCTACTACTTAAGATTTTCTATGTGAAAAAGTGGAAAAGTTGATGATTACGTGTAAAAAGTGGAATCATTAGATTAGTGTCGTGAAGAGTTTCTGGGTAATTTGGAATTCATTTTGTGAAGAGTTTCTGGGGAAAAACTAAGTTGACCTATTTGGGTCATCAGGTTTCGATTGCCGGATTGGAAGCTAATCCGAAGGATTTGAAGTCCCTTGAGATAATCTGCCTTTTCCGCAGTTCTAAAAGCATGCAAAACTTTTTGAGCAGCCTGAATTACTACAGTCGTTCATTGAGCATTTCGCGGTCTATGCTGCGGTTTTGTATGAATTACGGAGGGATTACCACAGCTTGAGAGAGGCAGTATAGGCAAAGGGAAGTTACAACCGAAGGCCAGCAATTATCAGCCAATAATATTCCGCGCCGGTCAGCAATATCAGCCATATATATGCTGCCCTTGCAAACTATTCGCTGCCCTTTCAACTATTTCGCCAAGATGCCGCCCTGGTCTACTCATACAGGCAGCCACTGCCTAATCCTGTGCGGCCGGTCGGAATATCACATGACCCGGGCGATGGTAGCCTTTGGCATGCTGAAAGCAAAGATGGCGACCACACCAGTTCTGAAGCATTTTGATTTTAATAAGGTTCCGGTGGTCATCATCTATGCTAACAGGTGGGTTATCTCAGCTGCTCTTGTGCAGGATCATGATGGAGCGTATTGTCGTGTGGCGTTCACTAGCCGGGCTCTGAAAGCTAACGAAGTTAACTATGGGCTAGTGGATAAAGAAGGTTTGGATTTATTACGGATCCTGAATGTGTGCTAAACTATGCAGGTGTCTTGGCCTATCAAGGTGCTATCCAGACGATCGACCCTGTCATGGCTTCTGACGGCAAATGGAATTGACGGCCGGCTGGGCAGATGGGCTGCTTTGCTGTCTCAGTGGTCTCTAGATGTAATCAAGTGTACCAAAGGAGAAGAGGGGATACTGGGCACGTTAGCGGCCAGCATCACCCCAAGGACAGAAGTAGAGGAAGCGCTGATAGCCATAGCGCCTCGGAAACAGCCGCGACAATCTATCATATTACCACCGCCAACAGTGGGACCCACGGAAGAACTGATGGCTCTGAGATTTGACGGGTCGGCAAGTGTAAAAAAGGGAGTAAGTGCCTATAGTGCTATCTTATGATCCGTCGCCAGTACGGTCCATGGCTTGGGAGACAGGATCGCATTCAGCGGTTCGATCGCAACAAGATCAGGACGCCATTCAGTGATCGTAGGCGTCGTTGGTGCCGGTGGAAATATCCACCGCGGCGGGCGAGACAAAGCCCGAGCGACGAAGGCGCCGGTGAGGTCTGTGATACACAAGCCCCCCCCAATTGCCCCTTGGACCAAGGGAGAGCCGCAGGCAGTTCGGAAACTGTCATGACTTTCCGGCGGGGAATTCAAAACGGGGAGACTCTTCGGAGGACTCCTTAGACTCGTTCTCATCCAGTACAAAAATGTCCGGGGAGGGTGACCTCTCGAAGCCCCCGGCGGCGGCCTCATCGCCGTCCATGTCTGACAGGCCGGGCGCCTCCTCCCTATCCGGAGAAGCGGTGGTTGGACCTTGAGGGTCGTGAAGACAGAATCTGAGGAGAGCCGAAGCAGACGAAGCTCTAGATGAAGATCTTGTAGCACGGGAACGAAGGGGCGATTTCCCAGAAGCCAGCGAGCCTGACGGAACCGGAGTCAAAGTGGGGTTGAAACCCGGTCCATTGTCTCCACGAACTTTTGCCGTGCTCGCCGGCGCGACAGACTGTTGAAGCCGTTTAGTTGCCACGGGGGAATGAAGCGACGCAATCCGGCTGGACCGACGTTGTTTCCGTATACCGGAGGATCCTCGGGGAACGATGGGGAAGCCGTGAAGTTGCACGAGTGGAAAGTGGTCGCTGCGGTTTCAGATTTCACGCCTGGCATAACAGTGAATGAAGCAGAGTACCGAGGACAGTGACTTGCCTAGATCTGCTGGCTGGCCGGACGCAGGGGCGGATCATCATATGTGGTGATTCCAATCTGGTGATCCGGCAAATCACAGGAGAGATAGATTGCAAGGCGCCCCGGCTGAGATTGTTGAATGATCGGGTTATGTCCGCCTTGCGGAGATGGCCAGAACATGAATTGTTACATGTCAAACGAGAGTGGGAGAACAGCGCAGACCATCTGGACACCTTAGCCATGCGAGATCAGGTTGGTCTCACCGTTTCGGATCCAGGATTGTTGGACGAATTGGCACAAATGAACAAGCTATCAGAGATAATCGGACAGGCCGCTAGGTGCGAGAACCATCCATCCGGATCCAAGCATTTTGGAGAAGAAGAGTAAGATGACCAAGACTGGGAGCAAGACACTCAGACCCGACCGGATAAAGAGATGTCCTGTGGCAATGTGGTGTAGTTACTCTCAGAAATTCTTCCTGAAACGCGAACACCCACGGGGGGCCCAGACGACTGACTGTCGGAGGGGGTACTCTGTCCGTCCGAGTCATGATCCGATCCGGCATCCGGCCGGCTGGATCGGTCACTTCCATCCGCTTGATCGTGACGACTCGGATGTTCCATGTTGAAAGCTCACCTTGTGTACCCGTCAGTACTGGCGGTTGCGCTCTCTTGGTGGACCCTAGGGCGAAAAGTGTAAAGTCCGTCGAATAGGGAGATGAGGGTTAGGACTAGGGGTAGCTCCTGGGCGGGAATCGTCACCGGGGAGCTCGACTGGCAATATACTTGAACTTTGTATACTGCGACGGCTGGACCGAGAATAATCGATCGGCCAGCCAAACCAATAATAATGAAGGGTAAATCCAAACGTGTACGTAAAGGGGAATCCAAATATAACTCCACAATCTTCCACAGAAGGCCAAAATGTTACCACTTCCCAATACTTAATACCGTGTTCAAAACACGGGCGACTTGAGGTGAGTATACGAAACGCCGCGACTCCCGGTCAGGGGACTTCCGGTGGGTTAACTTAACCTTCCCCGGGCAAACCAATAGCAGCAAGAGGGGACCTTGTTAGCCCTCCGCTGTGAACCAATAAAAACGACTTGTGTCTAAGAAAGCGAAACGTATACTGATTTATCCCTATATCCAATACTCCCTTTTGTGTAACCTACCCCAAAGAGCCCGGCTGAACAGTCATGTGTCTTACCCGAAGTAGCCCGGTTAACTCCGATTTTGTGTACCCGCCCGGCCGGTACATCGAATTCAGCCGGATCGGCCGGATGACCATCCATCTGAACTTGCTGGCCGCTGGCGTTAGCACTTCCTTGGCAGCTCCACGCCCGATCCGGGTGCCTCCTTCATCCACTAGAACACTCACACTCCTTAAGGCCCCTTTCGCCCATACCTTCCAACCAATCCGCCCCTCAGCCGTCCGCCATCCGTGGTCGTCGCGTCCGCTTAGCCCGCTAGCCCAACTATACACGTCTTCAGTCGCCTCAGCCGGCCTGATTCCAGGCATGGCGCCGTCCGGCCGCTGGTAGATACGCTCGGCGGCGTCCATCCGGCACCTATGCCCTTGGTCCATATTTTCTGCCAATCAGAAGGCGCCCTCTGGAAAGTACTTCACGCCTTCCCATCAATTAATTCATAAGTCACTTTACAACAGCCGCCCCTGAGTCGCGTCACAGCCGCACAACGGTTGAGGCACGACCTCACCTGAACCAAGTCGATCTGATGGGGTTCTAATACAGGTTTTACAGTAATTCTTGATGCTCCTTCCAAGAATTTTCTACGAAGAACACTGTATATCGAGAAGGCATTTAAAGAATCTTGACCATAAGATGAAGAATATACTAAAGTACAATCTATTTCAGACCCCGCACATCCAGCACACCGCCTTTGAATTCTCCCTTCGTAGCCTGCAAACCATAGTCGGCCTTCTTTCGTTTCTGCTAGTCATTGACTTTGCCAGTTGACTTTCATTTTCCTGTTACCACACCTGCCACCTACATCTACACATTATTACAAAAAGTCGTATTTTTCCGTTAAAACTGATGACCTTGTCAACGTAGCAACCACTAAAACACCAAAGTACCAATTCTTCACGACGCCGTTTTCGAGCGGCACCCTTTGTCTTTATATCGATGAGCATCGTATACGGCAATTTACGGTTCGCGGCTCCTTTGCCACCTAGCTCCTCAATTAATTTATTTTCATGTGCTTTCTTTTCTTTCCCCTTTAAATTGGACGTGGCTAAATATGCACAACACAGAGCAAGAGTTTAGTGACTCCAGCTTCATCGTAACACAATGACAATGACTTACTTAACTCCACTACAGACTCAAGCGTCTCGTCAAAATCTTTACAAATCTGTTCCCGCACCGTCAGCTCTGGCGAGTCCACAATGTTTCGGACCATTCCCTTGTTGGGTGTTGGCGCTGAGAAATCCGCCATGGACATCGGGCTTGGTGGCTTCCTTCGCACTACCCGTTGAGGCACGTTATCGTGAACAGTTAGATCTCCGAGGGTCTGACGAATGTCACTCAGCCGCGAATATGCATCTATATCACGTACACCACTTTGGTGACTTAGATGATCAACTCTACGCTCCCTCGCAAGCTGTAGCTGGCGTTCAAGAAAGAGCCGATGGCGCTCTTCATGGTCCAACTCGGCCTTCTATCTCTTTTCTAGCTCTTTTTGACGAGCAATGGCTTTGGGATCCTTGCCAATATATTGTAGATGACATCCTTGTTCGGTCTCATCGACCACACATTTGCCTGTCCGGCCCAAATACTGAAGAAATCCACTGAGCGTATTCCATTGGGTCGCGTTCATATGAACGTGCAGTTTGTCAGAAATGTACTCATAATAGAGATGCGTGGCCCAAACGCGTTTTGTGCCATGTTGACGTCGTAAATTCTCTAAAACGCTTCTTCGAATAATTCACTGTAGCCACTCATAAACTTGTCTGGATTTTTGACAACGATCAACATTTGGCGTTGATTCGCCTCGGAGGTCGTGTGACACTTGAATCCATTTTCATCGCGACATTGTTTTTGACATACTTGACAAAACCATCGGAGCTTCTGAAGCCCTTTTGCCTGTGCTTGTCAAACTTGTCAGAAATAAAGAAAGGTAAAAGACAAAGGTCAAAGTATGAGATGAATGAGTAGAGGTACGGTACGTAATATAGTGAATGTCGAGGGAAAGAGAAAGAGCAAAGTACCTTCATGCGAATGCCGATGGCTTTAGAGAACTTAATAAATGGATACCCTTGAAAAATCAATAATAAATAAGAATACATATTTTTCCAGGCGTCGGAAGTGAGAGTACATACTGTATTTGTAATCTTTCCAGGGAGATATTATCCCGACATCCGGTGGGGATAATAAAAACTCCGGTGGTGATAATTGTCTCCCTTATATTAATACCGTACAAGTTATCCAACAAGATTTCTAGGAATTTCTATTGTGCCTTTCACTTTTTTTGCTTGCAATTTTGCTACGGTATCTCACTTATACACTTAATAAATATACCGTCATTTAATAGAGGGTGCCAAACCTAGGAAAATGAGTAAAGATCGGGCGGAGCTATTCCGTATACTATTCCGTACTGGAAATTTGTCATTTGCCTTTTATTGGTCATAATAAAAGCATTTACATATTAATTGTCGGAGTGACAAATCCTAATTTCTGTAATGTCCGTCAAAAATAGAGATTAAGCATCCTATAGCTTAGCTTTACCAACCATGCCCGACACACGCATCGACAGCACCCTCAGTTACGCGCCTGGCAACAAAAAACGCACTGTGGATCGAGTTGTCGTGCAGGCTGCAGCACACACCATTGAAGACAATCCCGAGATTACCGTGACAAATCGAGGTGATCACGATGATGACGACCAAGCACCCAATGAAATTAAACTGATTGCTCCGGTCAACGATCTGGCCAGCTTCGGCATCAATGAAAAGCAATTTGTGGATGAGGAATTCAAAACGTTTGCAGAAGCGAAGGAAGCTTTGGCAAGTTGGGCGAAAAATTTCGGATTTGCAGTGAAAAGGAAGAAGATCTACGAGATCAAAAAGACTGGAGGGATGAACAATGGTTTTCATTGTGCCCGCGCCGCTGTCTATGTCAAAAGCAAGTCCGCTTCTGTAGTCCCACAGCGAAAATTTACCACGTATTACAGTTATCCACAATCACAAGCCTACTGAGGACGTGCGAATTTATCCGCAAACTCGTCGCATAGAAGATGCTGAAATCGAAGCGTTCTTGTGTAGCCATTTGAAAGCCGGTACAAAAGTCGTATATATATTTCGAGCGGTAAAATATCATTATCCTTCGTGCAACCTGCTGACCAAGGACATATATAACCGGATCCAAGGTTACAGGACGGAGTTATTGGACGGCGAAGACGAAATGTCCGCCCTCCTGCGCGACCTCAAAGACGACCAGGCAATGCATCGCGCCAAAAAAGACGACAACAACAATCTCAGCCATATACTTATCATCCCAAGTGCCATTCCGAAAATCATTCAGCGGGAAGGTTCAACCCCCGTGCTGCAAATGGATGTCACCTTCAGAACGAATAAGTATGGAAAACCGATGTTCCACATTGTAACCCATACTAAAAATCACATGACATATACAACTGCTTATTGCTTCATGAGCACTACTACCAGAGAAGACTACGAATGGGTCCTTCAGTCTTGCATAGATTTTGGGATCTTTGTTGAGCCGAAGGACATCCTCACTGACGCAGAAGGAGCTCTTATCAACGCCATAGAGAAGATTTTACCAAACGCCAGACATATGCTTTGTGTCTGGCATATTGTCATGAACATCCTAGCTCACCACAAGAAAGATTTTCCTGTTGAAAAATTCCGGAAAATTACACGATGCTCACATGGGACGCATTCCAGAAACGGATATTTGATCTGTTTTTGCGTACTCCTAGTGAAGAGGATTTTAATGTGAAGTGGGCTAATATTCACAGTAAAATAAAAAAGATGTAGCAGAGTACATTCAGCACATCTGGACTGATGTTTACGAGGAAAAGTTCTGCGAGCCGTGGCTGCTCGATGTGATGCACTTAGGCATAGGCACACCTCACGGGTAGAGAGCGGGCATCGAAGCGTCAAGTCTGCACTCGGCAGCCCAAACCAAGGGTTATATTCAGTTTATCTCAAGCTACGACAACGTGCAGAGGATCAGCTGGATGCAGTCATTCACAAAAATCAACGGCAGAAGGGTGTAACGCGTACGGCAGTTGAACCTATCCTGCAAGCGATCGATAGGCTTCTGTCGAAAAAATCATCTACCTCGCTGCGTAAGGAGGTGGCAAGCAAAGGCGAAGCTCGAGCTCGACAAAGAAAGACAGTCGTCTGCGGAAAATATTCCAGCGCAATGCACATATACTTTCACTAGAACGTAGGTCTACCGTGCTCCCACCAACTGATAGAGTTCATTCGCCGTGGAGATGATAACCATGCCGTTTTGGTTCCCGAAAGAATCCAGCACCCTTTAATCCTCCACTCGTCAAAGGTAAGAATCCGACGCATCGATTGGATACCGCAACCGAATATGGAGAGAGACGTCCCGCAGGGGCCGCTTCTAATAGAAAGAGGAAATGCGGAAAATGTGGAAATTCGCAAACCACAATAAAAGAACGTGCAAGGTGAGAAATTC
>MIQA02014885.1:2906-73516 GCA_001887855.2 Sclerospora graminicola | reverse complement strand
GGATGAAGTTGCCACACAATGGGCTTGGTTATGGGGACAGCCGCACAATTCACAACGTTTATCTTACTGGAGTGTACACCCGTATAAACAAGGAGGAGTTGCAATACTGATCGTGCCTGAATTAGTGGATTAAATTAAACCATACTATGAACTGAGATGGACGAATCGAATCATAGCAGTGAAATGGAATGACTGCACGTTAATAAATTTATATGGACCGTCTGGAGATGCTGTTGGACGGGAACTTTTCTTTAGCAACATAAACAATATGTTCATCAGAAAACCTTCCAACTGCATCATAGGAGGTGATTTTAATTGCGTGGACACCCCAATATTGGACAGATTAGGAGGTACCCGTTCGCATCGACCAGAGAGTCGAGCGCTAGCGAGACTAATTGCGTCCTGGCATCTGTGGGATGCACGTCTTCTTATGACACCTGTACAAGAAGACTTACAGCTTGACCCGTCAGATCACTTCACCTATTGGCGTGGCAATCAAGCAAGTCGAATCGACAGATTTTATGTATCAGATCAATGGAAAGGATGGGTAGTATGGGTAGCGGTAGAAGCTCCCTCAGTATATTCTGACCATAATCAATTGTGTCTGTGCCTAAAAGACCCAAGTGTGTCAAGAGTCCAATTAGCAAATCGACGGGGTAAACCCTCTTAAATGTGCCCGCTCGGTACAACACCGTTTTTCGGCCTTTGTGGATGACTCGACTATTTTCATTCAAAGAGCAGAGCAAGTTCCAGTAGCTTTAGCAATTGTGAGGAGATTCGGTGATCTATCAGGATTGCATATCCAACCAACCAAAAGTAAGTTTCTCTTCCTGAATTCAGAAGTGGTACCAAAAAAGTGGTACAAGTTACCGGTCATACCGGAAGGAGAAACCATTCGATATTTAGGATATCACTTTGGATGGGCGAATTTATGCAGTATAAATTGGGCACTCAGAATTCAAGCCATCAAACGACGATTGGCGACAGCAACAGAATGTGGAACGGCGTTTATGGAGAGAGTGCAATTATTCAATGTTATTGCGATCCCGTCTCTGCTGTTCACAGCGCGAATGTTTGATCCGTCTGGGGAAGTATTACAAGAACTAGTTCACATCCAAAAGGCGTTTATTTGGAGGAACAGCACCAGAGCAGATAAGGAACGGCATAAGATTTCACCGACTTTACTCTTTACTCCGCATGCGGCGGGAGGAGTAGGCTTAATCTCGATACCAGTTGCTCTACAGGTTCAACGATTAAAACTAACGTATCAATGGTTGATAGCTGCGAGGGACACCTACCAAAGGGCATGGCTTGACCTACATGGGATAGGCTCGGACGTTTCGGCGGGACAACGGATAACCCCAACAACAGGTTATAAACTATGCCAGGCAGGGAAACCAGTCCGCGAAACCACAACAAGGTCTATCGGGAGAACTATAATGGAATGGTTAGGACCAGACCTGGAACAGAAGGAAAAATTGCAACGATACACTCAAACAAGTTTACCGAAGGTGATACAGGACATGGAAAATGGTTTGGCACTGAAAAGTCATGGATTAAGCCACTCAGATGTCTTCACTGTTAACATAGACATTGATGAGTATCCATATCATGACTTGCTCCCAGGTTCCATGATGCCTTTCTGGGGAACATATCAGTGGAGCTCTAACCCGTGGATCCAAGAAGTACATGCGGATGTGCTAGTGCCACGGAAATATGAGCGAATACCAAGAATGGCTATAAGAGATTTAGGAATCACTAGACTAACGAAAACAATGTTTACGTGGCAGGTTACCGGAATCAGGGAAAGATCACATACGTGCGCCAAAATAGGACGATGGCTATGTGCAATAATTCTCGCTTCACCGAGAGTGGAAATTGGCGAAACGCTTGGAGTCAGGCCACCAATCCAACTGGATAAAGGACCGGCATGCCTACAATTCTATGATTGGTCATATGTATCTCCTGGGAGAGTTAGAGGAGTCGCACCGCAGAGTAACGATGCATGCATACTTGCACAACAAGCAGATGGAATACTTTGGAGAGTGATATCAACCACATTGCAGGATCAAGAGGACACATCCTCACCTCAAGATGATTACGTCGTATTGAAACCCCATCCGGATTTACATTTGATAGGTTGGACAGTGGAAGATACGACACCGATACGAAAAATATGGTTTTATTTAAGACGAGGTTTTCGCAAATTGTATTTTCGTGGGATAGCTCCCCAACTACCAACGGTACTACAGAAGTGGAAGACAAAATGCAAGACAAGTTCCTGGTGGACTGGCTTACAAGATGTGGAGTTGAAAAAGGTATGGGAACATGATAATATGCTGACGAATTATCAGGTTTGGGTGCACTTTAGGGCGGTGACTATGCAGTTGAATACCTTTTATATTCGGACTACTTCGGACAGCAGCTGTGTACTAGATCGAACATGCACATCTACCAAGACAGATATCAGTCACATCCTCTGGGAATGTAAACGAGCGAAAGCTTTCTGGCGTCGGTTGATCCAGCAATGGCGAGGTGTCATTCTAACTGATACGGAGGTCTCCCAGTTTGAAACAGCGGTGGTGACCAGAAAGGCGCCCCCTATTGGATCAAGAATAAAGGAGGCAATGATGCGTCAACATGGGTGGTACGATGAAACTTACGCAGGGGTATTCCAGAGATTATGGAATGGCCTATGCGGGATTGGAGTTGCATGGCTATGGCAGCTACGGAACCAATGATATTTCAAGGAGTCCTAAGAGATGCATTTGACCATCTAGAGACGATATGGAACAATTGTAAAATTCAAGTAGCAGCAGTGGCGGAATATGAAGCAAGATCCTACTTAACTCGGGAAGACGGTATTAGACTACGTATAAGTTCACAGTGCGTCTTCGAATATCTTCCAGCACCAGATACCCAGTTCCCAAGTGTAGACAAAGTTCAAGAGTCCGCGATACATGACAGTACCACACTCAATCAGTCTGAGCCTAGATTACATTCTAGAATGCATATGTTTATAGTAGCTAATAGTTAAGACTAATTAGAACTACATTTTACTACTACTACTACTACCGTCATATGTTGATGGGTGTTCCATCGTCACCAATCAACGGCCATGTGTGGTCCACTTCATTCTCAATATTTTCCGATCGCTTTACCACAACAGCATTGCTGATCTGACCCAGCACTCGTCTCATCACGCCATGCTGACCCGGACCTGCTTCCAGACTCTAGACCGTTCTGTCCCCCTCCGACATCCGTTCCGTAAATATGACAGTCCTTGGCGTCCTCTCCGTATCTCCTTTCTGCACACCGACCGGGACTCCCTGTCTTATATCTATCGGTTGACTAAGGGCGCCACTCTGGTTGGCATTTTTGGCCGATCAGATGGTGAGCTTATTTCTCAACCGCGATTTTATTTATCCTGGTACCACTTCTCCACAGAAGCTCAGGAGCAGGACCGTGCTTTCAAACGACAGAAACGTGACAAATGTGGATTGACAGCAAGCGAGTCAGAAGCATCACAAGGTAAATAGTCAGCAGAAGTCTGGTAATCACCACGGTGGCAAGAAAAAAGGTAGAAAGTTCCGACAGAGAAGACGTCGAGGACTGTAGTGAGGACCACTTCCTCCTCCTTAGCCACACTTGAGAGTAAGAGCGTGACGACAGATAATATAGATCAGGCGAGTGGTGGCTGAATTTTTTTCAATGTGGTGGCCCTAATCTCAAGGTTGATCGTCCGGACATGGATGAGGATGAACGAGAGCGGATTGCCTCTCGAAGAGCTCAGCAAAAAGAATCGGGCAAAGCTTGTGCAGACGGAGGGACAAGCCAGACCATCGAGGATCCCAGTAGGCCGATGGGCAATAGTGAATAGCGTGCTAAAAATCCCGTATTTTCCCGTCAATGGTTCCTATTACAATCTGATAAGTCGCCGCTTTGTGAAAAGTTGAGTGGTTTCGATACCAAGCTCGAGATGGTGTGCCTGGATGAGCCAGTAAGAGCTACTGATGTGGGTGAACAAGAGATCACGGTCATGGAGGCAGTGATATCACGAAGCAGCAGTAGGTATAGTGCAGCTAAAAGTGAAGAAGCGGTGTTTGATTCTCGGCTCCGATGAGGAAGAGCTCATCCTTGGCCAAATTATTTTCAGTGAGCTGGGGATCAATGTGAAAAGACTGTTAGAGACGCTGGTCTGCCAGTCAGCTGACGTCAGCGATCTTCTTAAGTCTGGCACCGATCCATAAAAGAGCAAGACAAGGAGATATAGTCCTCAGCGGAGCCAGTTCTTCCGCTGGTTTAATGAGAAGTTGGTGCACTTGGGGTGGGTATATCCCACGATGGGTGCATGCTCAGCAAAGCCAATCTGCAAGGTTACCCCAGGTTAATTCCGACCGCAAGTGACTACCGACTTGTGGATGTGCAAACGGATGATAGGTAAGTGCTGACAACAATTGCGGGAAGCAACTCCCGTCGGTACGAGTTGTAGACCGAACGTCAACGAGATCCGACGGGCCTTGTCAAATATCAACGTTGTTTTGGAGCACTACCGTGGCAAAAAGTACTGCGCGGCGTTTGGTTTCTTAAAGGGTTTCTAGTAGTTGCCCCTGACAGTCAAGAATGATGAGCTATATGCCAGACCGGGGCGTATTCTCGCCACTCGAGTGTGTCCAGGATCTACGCATGCGGCCCTACATTCCCAAGCTACGATTGAAAAGGTTAAGGAGGAATTGCTGTACAAGAATGTCTGTGTGGATTGATAACAATTTGTGCTTGCTGATGCGGTCGAGGGATTTTTTAAAGTGCCAGAGACGATGATTAGTCTCCTTGACGCGAGAGGGCTGAAGCTTAGTCCGAAGAAGAGCAAACTGTTCATGACCGAAGTCAAGTGGTGTAGTCAAATAATCAATGCGGATGGTATCCACCACGGTCCAGAACGTAAAAAGGCTTTGTGTTTTATCTTCGAGCCAAGGACGGCCGCGGAGCTGAAATAATTTATTTGCGCTAGAACTTGGATGCAGGGGAGAGCTTACCAGATTACGTTAGGACCGTGGACCCACTCCAGCAGTTGCTGGATCGCGTGCTAGCGGAGAAGGCAAAGCCCTAACGTGCTGCAGCAAGCGTGTCGGTGGTGATGGACGAGACTGAGCGGATGAGGCTTGACAAGGTAAAGGAGCCGCTGATGAATGCAGCAACATTGGTTTACCCAGCCAGATTCAGCGAAGACCATGTGTGTAGTGACGGATGCGTCAGATTTTGGTTGGGGATTAGTGGTAACGCAAGTGGATGATTGGCACCCCGGAAAGCACCACCCATACGCACTAACAACTCGTGTTTCCGGTCCTATTCAAGACCAGAAACACGAGTTGTTAGAGCGTATGGGCGGTGTTTCCGGGGTGTAGCGCTCAATTGGAGTGTGGTAGACAAGGAGGCGTATTCAATTGCGCAAGCGTGTAAACATTTGATTTTCTACAATTGCGACCTGAAGGTTTCAATTTGTACTGTGATCATCGGAATAATGTACAACTGTTTGTGCCGAGCAAATATCTTAAACAATGAGCAGGGGAGCTAATACATTTGATCGATGAAGTAGCTCGGCTATAAATATGTTCTAGAGCCTATTGGGGGTCCAAAAAAGTGTGTACCGACATCCTCTCTCGCTGGGGAGGGAAAAGAGACCGCAATGACGTCAGTGCAAGTAAAACCGAAATCGGCAACATGAGGACCAAGAAAAAGTGAACGACGCCTCCAATGGTGCCGCGCCCTCTGGCCAGTGAGGGCTTTGTGTGGCCGTCCCTTGCAAAAATCTACAAGGCTCTGAACAACTATTGAGCACAGATCAATGCAGTGTGGAACGATGATGGTGTGCTAGAAGTGGAGGGGAAGATCTGGTTCCCGAAGGAGCCAGGTCCGTTGAAAAGCGTGACGATCTTTGTGCATTGTGGATCGAGTGGGCGCCGTGGGGTACATTTGGTGGAGAACCATCTGAAGAGGTAATTCTACATACAGCACATGAGAGAAGAAGTGCAAGTATTCGGCTGACAATACCTACTATGTCTTTATGTGATGGGCGGGAAGGTGATACCGAGGCCCTGGACAAAAATGATTCTTTGTAGTAAGCGGAAAGAAATTTACGTTGGGATTTTTTTTCAGATGGGTGAGATGACAAATCGTTGTTGGTGCTTAAAAAAGATGAAGCGTCGCACTTCCCCAAGCTGATACCGTGCGATGAACCAAGGTCTGAAGTGGCTGCAGAGGCTATGGTGGCGTGGTACAGACGATTAGGTTCACCGAAGGTTTGGTTGAGTGACCAAGGCTTACATTTCAAAAGAGCCAGAATACCGCCAAGCTGAATCAAAAGCTCAATGTCTGTTGGAATTTTTAGTTGCCTATTGTCCGTGGAAGAACGAAGCTGTGAAGCGGGTTAACCGTGATATCTTTCATGTGGCAAAAGCACTCATCCTGGAATACAAGATCAGCAGGAAGGATTGAATTTACCTGGTGCCATTGATTCAATTAAGTATTAGTCACTCTCCGGTTCAGTCGTTATCGCCATTTAGCTCACCCGTTTCGCTACTAGTCTAAACTGTTCAAAGGACTCTCAGTGGCCTAAGCTCATCTTCCAGCGATCGAAGAATTATACCTCTGACGCTGATCAACCCGCAATCAATCCGTTAAAGAGCAAGCAAGAGCAGCAAGCGCCAAGCCCGTCGACGTCAAGGATGAGAACCCTTTTAAACCTCACCATTTAGAGTAACGTGAAGTCATAACAAGGTTTCCGTAGGTGATGAACCTGCAGAAGGATCATTACCACACCTAAAACATTTGACGTGAACCGTATAAAAAGAAACTACATGGTTGACTTATATGGCAATGGCTAGTGTCTTACTCTCCAGTTCAGTCGTTGTCGTTGGCGGAGAAATTGATTGCGGGTGACATAAGCAAGCCAAACATCGTGGAGAGTCTGCCCTTGGAAGCGCGATAGCCCGTATTAAACCAACTCAGAGAGAGAGAGTATGCAGCTGCTTTACAAAATGATGGTGTCCATTAAGTGGAGGCAGAATACTTTAAACATGAAGAGCAACGCAAACACATGTAAAGTTTGCCCTCGGTGACTACGTGCTTATGTGGTGGAGTGAACCAGAAATAAGTGGTCCGCAAATTGATGCTGATTGGTGGTCGCCGGGACACCCATCAATACAGAACCGTTGATGGGTGGGACAGGCCTGTTTTCAACTTAGGATGATGTAAGTAATAACGGGCTATCGTGAAAACGTGGAGAAAAGTATGGTGTTGCCGTTGTCGCACCTTGTCCCAGAGAATAATGGATCGGCCAAGTATCACCACCAGACAAGACTATCCAGATGCCGGACCCGTTAAGACATGTGTAACGAAGCATGTCAATAGA
Source organism: Sclerospora graminicola (assembly GCA_001887855.2). Classification (NCBI taxonomy): domain Eukaryota; phylum Oomycota; class Peronosporomycetes; order Peronosporales; family Peronosporaceae; genus Sclerospora; species Sclerospora graminicola. The sequence continues at coordinate 66,105 of MIQA02014885.1, read as the reverse complement.
TGGTTGGTACAGTGGTTACGACGGAGCATGCTTTTTGGAGCCGATTCTCGGTGGTTAAAGTGTTTTCAATTGACGCGAGAGTAGAACCCCAGTCAACATGGTTAATGAGGCAAATTATCCTGAAGACATGAAGATAACGCGTAGAAAGAAGTTTCTATGTATAAGATGGTGAGCTCCATGGGATATATCGACTGAAGCAAGTTGCGAAAATCAGCAAACCGGCCCCGATCGGCATTAAAGGATCGGGCTGAGTCTGACCTCAAGAGAAAGACCGAGCTCGAACCAATATCTCAAGTTTAATGCATGTTGAAAGCCGAAGATAGGTTTGTACCAGCAAAGTAAGCTGATCCCGATCTGGTTCCGATCTGTTTCGATGACCTCCAAGTGATTATGAGCTGGTTCCGACCTGATCCCTGAACTGGTCCGGATCGGTCCTGAATCAGCTGAAGTATAAGGAGTTTAGTCAAGGCCAGTGCTGGAATCGGATGTAGAACATCCCAAGAGGCCGATTCCAAACTGGTTTCGAGCTGATACTTGAAGAACGGGTTGGTTGATGATCGGTCAAGAATCGGTTCAGGATCAGTTGAAGATCGGTCGAAAATGGTACGGATCTGGTTGAAGATCAACAAAGAATGTTCTATGGTGGTACCAGAACAACTTTGTGACATGATGGTCAGGATTGATGTATGAGGTGGGTCACATAGTTTGGTGTATGGTACATTAGGTATTAGATATTGCATATATAATAACAGGATTGAATTTACCATAGATCGGATGACTAGAAATAGTCAGTCAGCCTCGCGTAAGACTAAAGACTGTGATAAAATAGTCTTTAATCTTTTCCCAAAGACTACTTCTTTTCCAGACCAACGACTAGTCAAGACTATGTTCCTCGATTGCGGACGACTATAATTCCTAGTCAATACCAGGGTTTCGAAATTGCATGTAATTATTATAAATCGCATACTCACATGCTAATGGCATGCAACATTGCGTGAATATCACGTGAAAAACAAATTTCCGATAAAGCCGCCTAGAGCGACGTATTATGTATAAAGACGCTTGGACTAGCGATAAGCGGCTCACTTTTGTCGTTACGGTTGTAGTGAGACTATAGAATTACATGCTACATTCTATCAAACTCTTGCTTTTGATAAATGCTAATCAATAATGAGTTGGCAACTTTAAAATCTGTTTCTTCAACAGCAATACTCATTTCTACATTTGCGACTATAACCTCATTTACTTCGATTTTTGCGCTATCTTCATCCAAGTTTACGGGTATTGATGAAAAAACTTTCTCCCCCTCAACTTGAAGCTTTCCAAGAGTTTAGAGCTTTGTTAAATTGCTTTAAATCGTCTTCTATATTTTCTTGAATCACGAGCTCATATTTTTGAATATTGTTTCGCAAGGCTCAAATTTGAGAGTCGCAGTTCACAGATGAGAATCTCCTTGCCTCGGCGAGCGTGCAGAGGTCGTTTATAAACAACGAAACATCATCTTCGGCTCGATCCTTTAAGTAAAGTCAATAGTTCCTCCATATTCAATATTCAGTCAAGCAAGGGCGACTAAATCATGCACTTACGTGAAAAGGCTTGACGATAAATTGGAGCGGCGACATGATTTGATCGATTGTTTTAGTCTCCGATAGCTAGGCTCATTCATATCAAGTTTATTTGTTAATAAAAGCATTATAGTCCACCACCACTTGTGAGTATCGAGCACTTCGCACCTTTAAAAGAGACGCAAGGCTTACACCATGTGCACTTTCAAGCTCCGTGCCGGTATTTAAGAAATTCTCTATCGGCAATACCAATTCAAAACACCGAGTATGACGTTCACTCTGCAGCACTTCGTAGCAGGCCTGAGTGATCGCGTGAACACGCTTGCGTAAGTCCAGCTTGTGGTCTAAAAATTGTAAAACAAAAAGCATCATCTTGATCTGCATTAAATATACAGAACAAAAATGTTATTCGAACAATGGCAGACTTCCGATGTACTTGACTTTTCCGTCACTTGAAGAATCTCTCACATTTTCAATTAGAACAGTTCAGGAGGTTCCAGACGTGACCGAGAGGCTCGAAAATTACTATAACGTTTTAGCTCGATACTATTTGGTGCAATTTGTAGTAGACTTGTCAAGCGATCGACTGAAACTCAAGTCACAAGCTTCAATGCCACCAATATGGCGTCGACTTCTCCAAATGGTTTGAATTGACTGAGACCGATTGAAGTATTCTTTGCTCGCCGGGAATCTAGCGCCGAAAACTTGGTCTTTTTCGTGGTATTCTCTTTGGATCCAGAGCGTGACACCTTTGTCTTTCGAACCCCAAAAAGATGTTCTAGCCCTTTCAAATCCTGGGAGGATAATGCGATTGGAGCAGCTTTTCACCTTGCAGTCACGCGAGCCCAAATCGTTTCATTCACATCGTTTGACTCCATGCTCATCCAGTAAACTTTACGAAATGTAGTGTCCCGTCGATTAAGGTTTGGCCGATCTGGAAAATCTCTGTAACAGAAACACACTCAGCTTGCGTACCACAATTATTGGCCGAACGTTGAGCATACGTACTTGTCTCCTTTACCAGCACAGACGGAGTTGCTTCCATCTGAATGTGCAAGAAAAATGGCAACTTTTTCTCGAGGCATTTCATCTTGAGCCATTTTCTGCGCAACTCCGCTAGGTGGGACACCAAAACTAAGCATCTTGAAAAACTTGTGCATTGTAGGGTCGAGCCGAAGGGCTGCATATTCTGGCGACTAGCCTGCATCTGCAACAGATTTGTCCTTCACGGTAGCGATACGATTCCGCTTGAAACCCTATTAGATAACCATCCATCAAATCGACAAAATGTGTGACTTTTCCGTACCTCTTTTTCTTTTTCCTGGATAAAGCAGCGATCACAGACTCTACTTGGGGGCTCCTTCCCACCAATTTTCACATGATGTCGGCTGCATTCAAAACACACAACCTTCTTGCAGGACAAACATGCGTGCTGTCGACTAAACAAGGTAAATGGAGTCAGGCATTGCGTGCAAGCTTCAGCATCGTCTTCACTTGACAGTCGACTACCGACAAAATACGACACGGGTATCGAAAGAAACGATGAATGAAAGTCCAGCATGTTGCTATCCTTGCCTTGACTAGCTTCATCCGTCACAGCGCCGTCTTTCTGTCGTTGAAGAGCTGCTTCTGTCTCATGTTTTTGATGTAGTGAAACCATATATCGAGCACATCGTTCGCTCCCATCCCTAGATGCGTGGTTCCACGATATCGATCGTGCCATGTCCAAGCACCCTTTCCATGCTGTCTTGTAGGCTGGCAAAACAACGGATTTGCAGCGAATGTGCACTTGTTTCGACCAAAGCAGGGGTACGGGCTGTCCAATTTCACGGCCAAACCATCAACACGAGGAGACTGGAGTCGTACGATCAGTTCCACAAGTTCATCGGAAGCCGTAATACAGAAAGGTTTTGTCAGATCATGACCAGCGGCAGTGATGAACGTCACAAAGATGTTCCGTATTTGAACTCGTCTAGCTGTACCAAGAGAATTGTGCCAGAGCCCGAAAGCTTGATCAATTCAAAAGAAGCGGGTCTGAAGAACCATGCAATGTCCAGATTGTTAGATTGACCCCTACATTAACCCCAAGTACCAGTATGAACGAGACGTACGCAACCAAAATATCCTGAAATGGTCGTTCATGGAGAAAAAAAGAGGAACACTACAGTCCTCACTACTATTTACTTCTTCCGGATCTCCTTTGACGCCTTTTTGCCATAGTGCTATCAGTGATAGCACTGTAGCAATTGGCAGCAGTTTTCATCTTTTCTCAACCACGTTTGAGAAATTCTTGCTGCTTCCTCTCCAAGATAAACTTGTAAAACGAAGTCAACTACATGTACCGATTGCAATTGATAAGTACCAAAACACCTATTGAAAAAATAAACATCCCACTCAAATATACCACCATTGGAGCAGCGATTGACGAGAAGAAATCGATTGCCAGTGCGTAAAGAACCTCATCTATATGCGCCGTACATGAATCCAATCGTTTATGCGATGACTCTGTATCATTATCATCGTCAGCATGTTTGTGTCTTCCACTACTCCGTGGAGGCAAAAATGGTTTGGAGAAGGGGAATTCAAGCCAGAAAGGGACCCTCATATTCCTTATTTTACCTACTCATCAGCTGAAATTATGGGTGTGATTTATCACAGCGATAAAGTGCACCCACAATTTGCAATCTGGCAAGGACTCGAAACCCTGGTCAAGACTATTTATTTATTCCCCAACGACTAATAGTTATAGTCAAGACTAGATTCCCTGAGAATTAATAGTCTCTTAGTCATAGTCAAGACTATCAATGCAATTTACCAACGACTACTTCGTATTAGTCTTTAGCAAAGACTACATGTATTAGCAAGGGGCAATTACTACCAATTCCCAAAACGAGGTACATGCATTTTGGAAGTACGGTACATGCAATCCTGCATTTGTGACACTTTATGATTTTCTCTTTGGTCTGCAGGACAGCGCGTATATGAAGAAAGCACTTGTACAACACCAGACAGCGCTTCGGGCGGCGCTAGCGAGACAAAAAATGGAGCACAAAGTAGCGTCGAATGAAGCGCTTATGCCTCCTGACAGCAGCATATTATGCTGCCTCGGTACGTGCGCATCAATGCCCTGCTGTCCTCAAAAGAAGAAATTAAGGATTTGACCAGCAGCCTATTATGCTGCCTCGGTACGTGCGCATCAATACCCTGCTGTCGTCAAAAGAATAGATTAAGGATTTTATGCGCGACTTTAATGCGAAAGGTAACATAATGATGATACAGAGCGTGAGGAAGAGTCTGCTAAGCGCCTTAATAGCTTGTCATGTCGGCATAATGGGCATCGGTCGACCATAATAATTTTATAATAAACTCGCTCGTTTTTTGCTGTTATCCTTTGGCTGTCTTTAACAACGTCAATATCATCGCGCCAGCATAAATTTCAGCTCTACCATGACAACTCCAAACGAGATACAATCTTCATTTTTTCTTTCTGTAAAACGATCTTTTAATTTCAGTCCTTACAATGAATGACTATAGTCTAGTCTTGATACAAACACTAGCCTTACCTATTGCATAGATCGGACGACTACAAATAGTCAGTCCGTCTCGCGTAAGACTACTTCTTTTCCAAACCAACGACTACTTGTTATTGTCATGACTATGTGCCTCGATTGCGGACGACTATTAGTCCTAGTCACGACTATCTTTTCTTCACGGGAAGGACTAATAGTCTTTAGTTACTAATGTGGAAGGCTAGAGACCAGTCTTTGCATAGTCAGCCTTTAGCCAGGCGTTCATGATCTAGTCGTCCGATCGGTGGACTTTATCCCTTAGGCAAAGTGTCGCTCCGCCACGTGTCACGGTCATTAGGAACTCAGGTTTACTAGGCCCCTGTAGCTCAAGGGTTAAGACGCGCATAGACGCATTTTGGCTTACCGGAAGTCTCCCGACGGGATTGTCTAAGGTTCACAACCCTCAACCCTCACCCCTCACGACCACGTGTTCGGAACACGTGTATTTAATTGAAAAAGGTTTTGTGGAGATAACGTTTTGGTATTAATGTGGAAGTTCCTGATTATATCGTGGTTTTTCTTGGTTGTTTCCTGTTTATTGGTTGGTCCGGTCGGTTAAAGTATCCCGACCCTGCCTTTGCGATACTTACTCGTAGTATCACCCCTATATTTCCTCCGGTGAAAGCTTCCACCCGAGAACACCCGCCGTCTCGAGAAGGTCACCCCCCCCGACCATGGCACTAGCTGGGTGCTGGGATGCTTGGTACTTGTCGACTCATGACCTGAGTGTGATGGAGCCGATTTTCAAATCCATGACCGAAGTTTTTGGGGGAAGTTGGATTCCCACCGGCCCGGACGACCAATTGTCGGAGGGGGTACTCCGTTGATCCTGATCAGCATCAGGATCGGAGGAATCATCACTATGATGACTGCTCCGATCCTTCAGGTCTTTTGACCGGTCGTCAAGCACGATAGAATCCATTTTAAGCTTCATCTCACCTTGTGTACCCATTGGTATTCGGTGGTTACACTCACTCAGGTGGACTCTAGATGAGGAAAATGTTCAAGGCTAAAGAATCTTAATTTGTGTTGGAGGACCTTCTGTCTAACCAACAGCTTGAGGTTTATCCCTCAATGATGAAATTATGCCGACTAGGATCTAAATGTGATCACAAAGTTACTGAACCACGTAGCGGTCCGACAGATAAGGCTGGTGGTGAAGGATATTGTGGACCACTGCTTTAACAGCAACAAAGAGATGTACGAGGTCACGGTGGAGAGGTTCTGACACCATTGAAGATTCATGTGATCATCTATCAGTCATCCAGAAGGACGTACCTCGCCTCATCACCGTGTACGCTGATTGTGTGTCCAATCAGGAGTTCCGGAGAGTCGTGAATTCCGTGTGAAAGTGGTTTCAGTCTGTAGAGTGCAACGCTTGGGACGGCGGTGTAGCGTATCCTGCCGGCTTACGCTGGTCTAAGTCAAGCGGCGTCTGTAACCAACTTTACGTTAGGTATGTAATGCTCGCGTACCCCAGAACAACAATACCTGGAATGGTTGGTGGACGTGGAGTTATGAGGCAGTCACTAGACAGTCAGATTCATGGTTGAATTTTTCAGTTTTCTACCAAACACTACTAAGAATACAGGTTGGTGACGGAGGGAGTTCCAACTCCCAACTCGTGTGGGATGCTTTGGATAATTTTGTGGGGATACTACATTGCGCCCACGTATGCACCAACTTGGGCTTGTGGGTACGATTCTTGCACTTTGTGCACTGCTGGTTCCTGGAATGCCACACCATGCACAACGAAGCTTTACCAGATTAATCCAAAAATAGTATCCAACCTTCCTCTCGTGGCATCCTACTGCGTAACTTCGACAAATAGGTGGTACCAATCTGGTAACTGTTGCTCCTTGTTAGGTCTGTAACTCTAGAACAACCATCGCTCCGCCATTCCAGCTACTGGTGAGGTAGCCCCAATATGCCTGCGCTCGAGAACAGCTTCATATTTTTTTTGATACCCCTTTCCCAGTGAACACGGACTGTCCAGAGACACTCTTTATTCAACTGCCATATTACTGCGCAAAACGTCACCCAGTCCTGATAATTGGGAGGGCATTATGATTCTCCTAGAGGTGATCCAGTGACTGCTGTCGTTGACGTGTGACATTCCTCCTGTATCCACTGGCGGCCCTATTTGGAGATAACTTGGTGAATATTTCCTGTTAGTTGCAGGAATTACTGCCGTCGAATGTTTTTCCATGCTATTATCGCTCTAAGTGGCGCCACTGTGTACGGAGGGTCCATGGAAATCTGTGCAAGGCAGGGTGAGATTTTAAAATGAGTTCCCAGTACTTACAATAACGCTGCTCTCTGATATCTCCGAAGAGGCTGGATTACCATCCTAGTGCATCCCAGTGTCTCGTTGTCGCAGAGACGCAAATTCTATGATTGCTGCGCTGAGGATCCCTCTAAGACTCCACCAAAAGTAAAAAAAGTGGAGTTTTGAGAGAAGCAACAAGATCTTCCTCCGTCATACACCGAATATCGAGCAGCACACTTATTTCAAGAAGAAGAAGAAACTTAAGAAGACATTGTTATCAAGGACACCAGTCGGGACATTCAAGTACCTGAGTTAACGAGCGCCGAGGACTGCGATCTGGAAGCTCAAGATAAGCGCAAAGTTTGCCGCACAAGGGATGCTGGCGTTAGTAGAAGGCCGAGAAGATTTGAAGACGCGCTAAAAAAGAATGCTGAGCGATGTTGGGACATAAAAACCGGAAGGCGCATCTGTTCCTAGTGGATTCTCTTAGCGCAAACCTGGCGTTAAGACTTAACAACGTGATCGAGTCCGAGCAGTCACATCGTATATTTATGGCGATATTAGCCGACGTTGACGGTTTACCGCCGCGGAACAAGCTAGACGTACTTCAAGAGATGCTAAGTACAGAACCGCGTAGAGATCAACGCGTGGTAGACTACATTAATGAGATGGTGAAGCTTGCAGTCGAATTAAAAAAGCTGGTGGCGGTTTGGCCGGACCGCCACCTTCATCTCTATCCCTTGAACCGGCCATTGTTGGGCTCAAACCTTGTCGGAGCCTACCTAAAGCAGGATCCGGTGTACTGATTGAAGACCTTGGGAAGGCAAAACGAACGGTAGTTGACGTTGAATGTGTATTCTAGATAGGAAAAGAGACAGACTGCGAGATCAATTGTGCTCGTGAAGTCTATCGACAGTGCAAAATGAAACAGGTATGATGTATTTCTTGATAATCCAAAGTTAATAACATGGACCACTACTCGCTCTAGTTGTTACGTTATTCTACATGAAGGCTTTGACTAAACGTATTCGCGATTGATACGAGAAATTGTGTCAAGAAACAAAAAGCGCAAGCAGTGATGCCAATTATTTTATCAACGAGCTTTCTCCTTCTCTCAATTTGTGAAATCAGTTTCAGCTCGATCGTGATGTGCTCAAGAAAATTTCGTTTTTTCGCCAAAACTATTTCTCCCACAGTGATAGAAATGCTCATCTTACATTTATGAACGGTCATTTACATGCAGAATGACATACTGATATGGGGAAATTAAATGGGGAAATTTGGTGGCTGGATGGGGTTTGTCGCCTCCAAAGGTTCTGTTGGTGTTTTGGTTCCAAACACAGCGACTCGATGAATCATTCGCAATTATTCGTTGAGGCAGCTACAGACACGGCTCCCGTATGAAAGTATGTGAGTGTCTTGTCGCCTCGAAAAGTTCTTTTGGTGTTAGACACAAAGACTAGATGAATCATCACAATTATTCTTAGAGGCAATTACTGAGACGGCACCCGTATGACAATATGTGAGTGTCTTGTCGCCTCCAAAGGTTCTGTTGGTGTTCTCCTTCCAAACCCAAAAACTCAATGAATCATTCACAATGAGATAAATCTAACAATACAGAACATCTATCGAAAAATACAGAGCTATCACGAAAGTACAGACGCATTAGGTCTAACAAACGCCCTCTACGAACATCAATAACAAATGCAAGTTAACATAAAAATTCGTTTTAAAAATGTTGTCATTCCCCTAAAAGTTATAGTAAGTTAGTAGTTTTGTTGAATCTAAGCTATTTGCCTGTCCCAAATTGGCTGTTTACGAGGTATGAAAGGGAACTTATTGAGGGTTTACCCGAGATGCAAAATCGAGGTACGCGGATGGTACGCATTCCGGGTAAACCTTAATAAAGCCCTTTTCGTGGGGTGAACTACTGCTCTTCTTAACCTGTCATTTGTATCGTTATCAAGCGTGAAAAGTAACCATACTAGACGGACGAGATAGGGCCTGATTCTTTTCATTAATGTTAGATAAAGCCTGTCGACGTCTGCTGGATGTTCTAGCGCAATGTCTTTGTAACACTCTCGGGACACATTACCGGTTCCACGTCAACTATGAGGACCAAAAGTCTGGGCAAAATTCGAATAAAAGCTAATAGCCATCCAAGATGTAGTATCCGATCTATTGGCGTACAGCTTGATTTTAAAAGCTCATATGCTTCTCATTCTTGTTCCTAAGACAGGAGAAATCCACCATCACATTCAAAAGAAAAGATCCAGCGCATCTCCTGACGCTTTGGTAGTCTTGGCGTAGCTTCACGGTTGTACTAATCACGACAACCAAGAAACGGTATGAAATAATACAAAAAATAGTCCTAAAAGAGTATCGATAATGTTCAAAATTGGATAGGGAATTAACATGAAACTCACCGAACGGAGCGATCCGACGAAAACTACAAAGAAATACATGGCCAGATTATTCAGGATAGTACTCGTTTCAAAGTAGGAGTCACCCCTAGCTTTAAGCTTGAGAAAGTCGAGCGGACTACGTGTACCAGCGCTGAAATAGTAAGCAAAAAAGAACAACATTTTAGCAGATAACAGTAATTGTAATATGCTGTTACGTACTGAAGAAAAGATTGCACTGTGCGCTTAGACTGATGAGAGTTCCCTTGAGTTAGACTTGAGTAGAAGGACAAAGCTATTTATCATATACTCCTTTTTTAAGTCATTTGCACCTCGCATCACTATGATAAACCAAAAATGATAAATTGCGAAACGCGATCACCCAGTTAGACCAGTTGATATCACGCTTGTCAGGTTTTGTCGGTTATAGCCAGTATTCACCTGTTTAGACCAATTTAGACCAGTTGTGTGGCCAAGAGAACCCAATCGGCCAGATACGATCAAACCCAGTACCCTTTTGATGGTATGATGAGATATGAGTGGTGATGAGCGGTGGGGTGGCTCGCTCTGGCCGTCACCGTAGTACAGTATCTGTAGAACTACTATCATTTACAACTGTAGATGATAGAGAAGGAGCAAGTTCGGGCAGCTGTCAGTCATTTCAGTCGTCATCATCATCATTATTATTCAGTCTCATCATCCGCAGATATCTCGGAAGTTAAACAAGAAGCCGCCGACTATGACTTCGTGCTCTGTACTGAGAAACCAACTCGATCATGAAGGACTTACTGTTCTCCCAACCATCATATCAGCAGGAGGAGGAGGAGCAAGATGCTGCTGCTGCTTCTTTTACCAAGGAGGCAACAACCATCGGTGGTGGTCATGCTAAAAAATTACTAACTGCGACCATCATCACCGCCACATCAACAACTTCAGCACTACTGTCGTTATCTTCAACAACAATGCCCTTAACTTCTTTCTTCCCCTCATTGTCTGGCTTTCCTTTGTCGGATGGTGATGGTAGTAATGACGATGACGAGGAGTGCAAGGAAGAAGATGATGATGATATTACGGATCTGGAGGTGAATACTTTTACCGAGAACTAGGAGAAGAAGAAAAAGGAGCGGCGTTTGAGTGAATGGCAAATAACAAAACCACGCAAGGCAACTAGCCGTGTCTGGAAGTATTTACCAAAATATGTCAGAGGGGCTTTCTCCAATATGGTGATTTGTGAAATCTGTGTCGACGAAGAAGTCGCAGTTGGAGATAAGAGTTCAACCACCAATATGATGATGCATCTCCAGACGAACCATCCAGATGAGCATAAAGAGCTGTGTTCTTTGATAGTGGACAAAAGTACCAGCAGTAATAATGGTGGCATTAACGGACGTATGAGGTCATTCCTCTCAGAGGCAGGAGAAACCATCTTCATCAGCAGTCTTCCGAAGTGGATGGTAATGACTCACCAGCCACTGACTACTGTAGAAAACCGATATTTCGCCAACATGATCATCAGTACTGCGAAGACATTAAGTGCAACTATACCAGCCAAAAAGACTTTGGAGAAACGTCTAGACGAAATTAGCTTCTTGTGCAACGGCAACGTACCACGATTTTCAAGGACAATTATGTCGCCATAACCTCCGACATCTGGACAAGCGTGACTAAAGATTCTTATATGTCGCTCACAGGTCATTTCATCAACTCGGAGTGGGAACTTGTGGCACTGGCAATGGAGTGCGCACCCTTTGATGGATCTCACACGGGTGAGCGGATTAAAACCATGATACGAGAACTGCTTTTTTTGAAGCACATCCATTCGCCGCTTCGGATATCTGCGTTCGTTTCTGATTCTTGTGCCAACGTTAAAAAAGCGGGAAGGCTTCAGCAGTTTCAGTGGAAGGTTGAGTCAATCACATACTGGAGTTGACGACAGAAGTCTTTCTGGAATCAAGTAAAATCTCCCCAGTGGTCACCACTGTACGGCGCTACGCTACCCACTTTAAGAAATCGAACGCAGCACTGGAAAGGCTCGAACTTGCCTGCAATTATAAGAAGGTGCCGTTTAGAAAGGTCTTGCAAGATGTCTCTGCTAGATGGTGGTCAACATTCACCGCATTCCAAAGACTGGGCTCCTCTACAAATGATGGCGAACAATGTAGAGATAAAACTGGGAAGGGACCAGCTACTTACTGACATTGTTTGGGAAATTATTCGTTTTTTGCTCGGAAAACGTACTTCGCTACTTCAAAGCGGCAGAGAAGCTCCTTGAAGGAGCTACATACGTGACAATAAGTATGATCCTTATGATAGTGAGAATGCTCAGGAGAGATTTGAAGAAAGATATCGCTGTTGCAGAGAGCATTTGCGACGACACCTCTGACCAACACACTAAAGCCAGGAGAGAGACCGCAGCACTTGTCCTTAAACCCCTAAAAAGGACGCTTCGGGACTTCGAAAACCGGTGTGGTAGAGGTAACAACCAGTTGGAGGAGGTCCCACTTCAGCTGGCTTACGCGGAGGCTCTTGATCCTCGCACTTCCAGATTTGCGAGCGGTGCTTTTAACGGCACCGTCCACGGCAAGAATGTGTGGGATCTTATTGCCGAAGAAATTATTCATGGTCTTGAGAACGAAGAAGCCGAAGCTGCTGCAGCACAAAAACGACGACGTCGCGGCCATGACCGGCGGAGCACCGATAGCGGTGGTTGGTCTTCATTATCAGCAGCAACTAATACAACTACTGACGATGCGGATCCTGACAAGAAGCGCAAAAATAAGAAGAAAGAGCAGCAAGACTATGATGATCTATGGTCTCGAGCTGCAGGAGCAGACCAACAGCAACAAGAGCACGATGTGGAAAGTGATGTAGAGGAACAACTAAGAGAGCAACTGACGGCAGCTGAAATCCGAAGGAAGCAGATCATACATGAGGTCAACATGTACAGGACAGCTGCACAATCCTCAGCTCTTAAACACGACAAGGATCCACTGCAATGGTGGAAGGAGAAGTCCCAAAAGTAACTTCCTAACGATGCAAGGCAAATTCTAGCAATTTTAGCTACTACTGCACCTTCAGAGCGTTTGTCCTCAGCCACAGGATTGACGATCACGAAGAAGAGAAACTGTCTTGAACACAAGAAAAAGAAGGGAGAGGAGGAGTGGTGGGTGTGGGAAGAAACCCCTAGCAGAAGAAGAACTATACCAGCATAATTAATGAAACAACATTGTTTTGGTGGTGGTTGTGGGAGACCTTTATTATTTGGTTGGTTGGTGAGGAAGCAGGATAGTTCGTTGCAAGTGGACGATATTTGCATTATTGAACTCATATCAAGGTCTAAAAGTATAACTATTGTACTTCATTCCTCTCAAGAACTCACCGGCGCGCTTGCCAAATTGTCAGTTTTCGTCAGTTTACTGCGAGTTTTACCAGTTTGCCAGTTGACTATGTTTCATCCAGTTAACCCAGCTAATTGCCAGTCAACTGGGTTAACTGAGCTGGTTGGGTTGAGGGCAATTTAGATTAGCTGGTTGGGCAAACCGGTGTACAGCTCTAATCTATGCTAAGAGGAACTTTGACAGTGTAGTCTGCAGTGATCTGTAAAGACAGGAAGATGCAGCCGATAGCTGAAAGAATAAGAGACCTCACTGTTAACATAGCAAGTCAAGTAATGTGCTTCCGCTTCGGTAAAAATAGAAGTGCTTTCTTTCGAAATATACAAGTTTAGACAATGTCTCGATGCGTTTTTATAAGCACATGCATGTAAAGTATTTGTAAGAAAGCGCCATGGGAGATCACGACCCCGGGGCTGATCTGAATTAGGCCCCAGCCACTGCTGTCTAGCGCTTGCCAATACACGAAAGCTGACACGCCAACCTCGTTAATGTCAAGACAAATCGACTCAGCCATGGTAAGTCCGTAGCGTGTTGCTCGTGAATTCTCTCAGCTCAGGGTGATCAGGGCCGCGATATGCTTCAGAGCCCATATTGTCGCGTACATTTACTTTTTAACTAAAGTCAGTGTCTTCAATGTGCTTTAACATATCACGGAGAGTGGACAGCGTCATCGAAGGTGAATATTCGTCGGAAGCTGCAATGCGTACTTTAACAAATTGAGAGCATTGAGTTTGCTGCGAAGGAGCGACATGATGTCGCTTTAAGTATCTTTTTAAAAATGAATACCTTCTTCCCCACCTGGAAACGTCCAAGTCACGGATAGCTCGTTGAACGGCGCAACATTTGAAAAAGCAATGCCCCATTCTGTGTAGGCTTTACTCACGACAGTGGTTTGAAAGAGCATAAACTCATCAAAGTTCCACTCTTGCAAGTTGTTTGAGTCCCCTTTATCCCCCTCCGCAGTCGCACGGTTATCATTCATCCACCATAGTGGAAAGTTTACAAGCGCTTCGCGCACGCCAGCTCCCATATGTTAGCGAAGTTGAGCAACACGTTGTTTGGCATCCGCGTTCCAGTTCTAACTCGTATCTTGGCAATGCAGGCATATTTTCAGATATCTTCATGGCAGCTTCGGTTCCAGAAAATACTGTTGCTCGAGCCGCCAATATTGTAGCGTGGTATTTTAAATCCAGGACCTGGAATTGCCGACGTAGCGCCGTCCAGGATCGTTCAAAGTGAAAGGGCGTCGGAAACTGTCATATTGTTCTCAATTCGCGAAAAAACACGTGCACTGTACTGTATGACATAACCTCTAAAATACGATACAAAATGAAATATAAGAATTTAAGAGTAGCCGGTGAAATTCCTTGACGCGGGCTGAAAAAAGGTGTACTCGTACCTATCGTACCACATCCACCAGCATTTACAGTAATCCCCACTTTCGAAACTCACAAGCAGCACCTAAACAGTCAACAGAACATAAATAAATACATCAATTAACCGCCATCCAGTGTTTGACGAGATTTCTTGGCTAGTGTAAGCCCCATTTCGATAAAAAGAAATAAATGACACGTATGATCACCGCCACCTACATCACATTTCGATAAAAAGAAATAAATGACACGTATGATCACTGCCACCTACATCACAGCCACACCACCCACCTACACGTATTTGCAATATATATATATGTATGACTAATCTATTTTTTTTGATATCCAGCCGAGCGTCCTGCACCGCCTCTACGTATCTATCCAAAACCTCCCGCAACCCCATAGACCCACCCACCTTACGTGACATTTATTTTATTATCGTACTTGTTTATAATATATTTTGCCTAATGTTTATGGTGCGTGAATGTACTGATGTTGTTACCTAAGTATAACTATATATGTTTCAATATATGAACTTTGATCTTTACTCTACTTGCGAATATCGAGTACCTACGTCTGGTCGCATATCCTTTTATGCGAGTGCTGTGGCCGGTATGGCGTGGCTGCCGCAACACCAAAGAATAGAAACAACAATAAAAAAGCCGAATTCGAGAATACCTATTATTAAGGCTTAATCGTTGTATTGGGATGTAACTTTCTTTGCATCCCGCCCCTGGGATGGTAGGTCTTTTCTGTGACGCTTTGCACGTTTATTGCGCTTCTTTTCTCGAAACTCCTAGAGTGCGCTCTTTCGAACATTACCACTGGCTCCCAAGTTGGGTTCCGAACATTTACCACTGGCTCCCAAGTTGGGTTCCGAACATTTACCACTGGCTCCCAAGTTGGGTTCCAGTCGATAAGCACGCGCGGCTCACCATCGATAACTGCTTCGGCCATAATTGATCGGAAGTCGTACTCGTCCCGGTCGCACTTGATGCATACTCGTGATTGCGATCAACGAGATCGTACTTCTCGAGCGTATCGAGGTCGATGCGTCGCAGCCGAAATCAGGTAATGACCTCTTCAACATGTATTTATTTACATACTAAAGCAAAAGCCGAAAGGCTTGATCGATAATAAATCCTCTTCCTGGATGTTCACGGAGACATGCGAACACCATCGATAAAAACGTTGAAGAACCGATGGTTCTTTTACTTCCATGGCGGGGACTAACACAAGATTAAACCTTTCCCGTACTCTTGCGTATAAATAGCTTAGATCACCCTTTGACCAGTCAATAGTGATCACTTGAAACGACAGTATGGCGGAAAGCATTGATTCTTGGCAATAAGTATCATTTAAGGTCTGTAAATCATTTCCTTTCGGGTATTTCAGTATTACCGCCCTAAACCAATAATAACTTTAATAAACCTGAATAAACGTTGGGCTTCATCGTTTGATTTCAATCGACACCATATCATAACCAAAATTGCCGACTATCTGGTTGGGATAGACGAAGACCCACTAATCCCACACTGGTCGCCTCAAAAATATGTGCACTTCCACTGACGACAAATTTTCTCTGATGATAGAGGTCTCGAGGCTTCGCGTGGATTCTTGCGGTGAATGCACCCTGGAAAGCTGCTGCTGCCCTGGAGAAATTCATCGCATTTGTTCGCGGTCTTCACGCAACGAAAAGCGTGCAAGCATTCTTACTGCTCTTTTGATTCTCTGTTTTGCAGAAGAAGCGCGTCCACTGCGCGTTCAGTCTACAGGCGAGCGTCTCCAATTCCATTACTATCTCCCATTTGTTGGTTAAACGGAGGCAAGTCGTCATTTCTGGAAGAATATGGAATATCGTCGGCCACCTTAGCTCGCTATCGACGCATCATTCGTGAAGGCAAAATTCTCAACGAGTACGAGATTGAAATGTAGAAGGAGAGTAAAGATGTACTTTCTTTGCGTTTTTTTTAATGAATGCAATGGTCCATACTTTACGCTCTACATTCAATTTCTCCACTCGTTAGCTAAAGCATGACCCACATTCAAAGGACGACCCTTGCTGCGCAGCTGGCTCGTTGCTTCAAAAGTCCTCTTGACTTGTACGCCTTCGACTGGTAGGTCTTCGTGGAGGTGAGCCGCAATCAAGTGAACACAGTATACCAACTTCAAAATGTTACGTCAAGGGCATGATGAATTGGCCACGTCAACGAACCAGCCTGCTTTTGGTTGGTCAATGTTCTCCACTTCTGATCTTGCGCTGAGAGCACCCTGTTGTAGACAGTCGGATTGCGATGACCTTCGGTTTGGTAAAAAGGAATACGCCTCCATTCCATTAAGAAGGCAATGGATCCTGAGTGGTGCAACTTGACCGATATCATTCCGCCCTTCTCGAGCATTCGAAATCGCCTAATCGGCTCGCGTCTTGGTATCGGAGTGGTGTTGGCTTAACACGGCAAGAGCGATGATGGCAAATATCGATAAAGGCTAGAGCGATACCGTTAGCTGACAAGAGCGAACGCAGAGAGTAATCACCCTTGATGGATCGATTGAACTGTACGACTGGTTTGTTCGTCTTGGCGTTTCCTGGCGGGATAGCAACACAATAGAGCCACTGCTGTGAGAAAACACGCTCGAATTCGCGGAGCGTGGGATTTACTTCCATCCAGTTACAGCATTGACAACATGTTCATCCAACTCGTTCACCGAGTGGACACAGTGAATGCCGTAAACGTCTCGGAGTACCTTCGTGCGCATCTCTGGAGGAACCAATGCGATGTACTTTCGCACGTTCTGCATTACGTGAAGGAAACACATTAAGTAGACCGGCGGAGTTGCTTGGTGGAGGTCTTGTGCCACAACACATACGAGCGCATTTCGCTATGCAATGTTCGCATCTGTCAGGGCAAAAACGATTCTAGCGGTGTCGCCCGTTATCGTCTTGTACATCTTGAATGTTTCGCGATAATACCGTTTCAAGCTGCCGCTGGCTTCTTTCAATAATGAAGAGCGTAGCGTGTAACCGGAGGAGAAGTATTATAGCGTTCCAATCGAGTGGGGTGATTCGAGTGTCGATCATGGCGTTCAAAATGCGAGAAAGCTTGAGCTTATCAGACACTTTCTCTCGCAGAAAGCGCTTCATTTGAAAGATGATCAGCAGTGGAAGCTTGTCGACAACTGGCGAGACGTTTTGGCCATTTGGATCAAGGGTTTCACACTTGGAAACATCGCATATAGCTTCACTCACATTTGCGTATGCTCGCCACAACTTGGCGCGGTTGCACTTGTAGATGCCGTAAAGCAGGATATGTTCACCGGACCGCATCAGTCACACTTGGAAAACCTTGTGCTGACTTTTCTTCTTCCTTCACTGCTTCTGTCAGTCGAGAAACAGCTCTATCTACACATCAGAGATATCGTGAAAGATGGCGACCCACTTGTATTTCGTTGGAGCATTTGGAACGGGCGAATTGTCTTTTTGAGTCTTAAAAGTTGTCACACCACCACACACGGAATTTTAGCCACTGGATTTGCTGGTGGTTTTAGTCTACGCAAATTGAATTACTCTAGCGGGGATTGACTAAACATCACACCTCGTGCATCGGATCTGTACCTATACTATAATATACGGTATTTTCGAATCCATGCGCAAAATAATGCTCAAAATAGTCGCCTCATGTGGAATATTGAACACCTCGCTCTTTTGAAGGCAGCCGCCGTATAATGTTGGGTCCGCTGCCGCGTATCCTATGTGCTTTTTAGCGGTAGATGCCTTACAAACGATTTGTTCACATTTTCAAATTATATAGAAAGTAATAAAAATTCTACATTACACAGCTAAAATTCCAAGGTATAGTGTTCCATTTGCTCGGTTTTGTAGATAATTATACACTTTGTAAAGTTAATGGGAATTTTTACCAAATGTTGAAAAAATGCGTAAAGTATACCAGTTGTGCCAATGGAAAACATAGGTTATATACCACGAAGAAAATTCAGGATAGATCATAGCTAGCATTCTGCAATCTGGCATTCCCGAATTACCTCTATTAACTCCCAAGAAACAATACTTTCCACTTTTTACAATTTTCGGCCCCGGATTTTGACGCCATCCCCTTAATTTTGTTATTTTTTATCATTTCTTTACTCCTAACAACACCAATTACTTTTCCATATTTAAATAATGGCATATATTATTGTGCGAGTTGACTTTGTGTAGCTTACTCCATCTCTAAATTCATTTCACAACCAAAGCTTGTGTTTTTCTGCTGGCTGATGGTAGTTTTGGTACCGCAGAACTTTAATAATAATAATAAATGTAGTCTATTTAGTCATAACTATTAGCTACTATAAACGTTTGAACTCTGACCACTGGCTTCGGCCCAGGAAGACCAATTGGAGAGCTAGGCGGGGTTACGATTTGTCGTGACACTGTACTGGACGGTGGCGCTGAAGTATATTGAAGAAGCACTGAAGACATAGTAGAAACCTGATCCCATCCTCCCTGAAATATGTTGTCTTGCTCTCATATTCCACGACAGCAAACAATTGTCTTTTGCAATGAGACCAAATGCAGTCCACGTGTTCCTACTGTGTTTGTGTTGCCTTCGTAGATGGTGCGATTGCAAAGTTGTCATGTCCACACATGTGCAATTCCGCAAAGCCCCCACCATACTCACTTAAATTGGTCCTAGTAAGTATGCGGTCGCATACCGTACCTATTCATCATTGCCTGATCTAAATTACCCATGTCCTCAGGCGCTCGACGCAATGCGATATCTACTTGATACTCTCGTAACTCTTCATTCTGGATTGTCGAACCAGTCCATGTTTGAATAAGTCTCCTCCAAAATAAATGCGCCCGCTTACAACTCCACATGATGTGTTCCACGTCCGTCCGGTTACTACTACAAGTCTCATCTAGTAAACATACGAGAGTGGTCGCCGTTTTTGTAAAAAAATGTTAAGTTGAAAGATAGCCATTCGATACATAAACCAAACTTGATAATCCGACACTATGTGTCCATGCTTCCATACCTGTTTCGGGGATTGATCTTGTATACAATACCATCACTGATCCTAAGCTTGTTTTCGTTTCCATTTCCCCACCATGGGAGTAAGTGCTTTGACCATCGATCAAAAGTACAGTTTCTTACATTGCTTCCGTAATGAAACCAGTATTCTTCATATCAAACGTAAATCCTCTTCCAGATTCCATGAAAAGTTGTAGCCCCGGATGCGACCGGCAAACAACAAACTTGTTTTGTTTCGATATCCACTCAACTACTATAGGGTCCGTAGACGGAATTATTGTCCAGAAAATGTCTTCGTCCATCTGCTCAATTCTGGTGGTATGATTCGCATCCTGGTGCAGACCCTCAGCAAGTCCTTGTTACAGCTTATACCATTTGCATTCTGTCAAAATCTCTGGACAATGAATATGAGACTCCCTATATAATGTCCAATGGCTATACAGGGAGAAGCTAGAATTATAGCATTCTCAATTTTGCAAACGTATGTGATGGCTTGTCCGATGCCATGTATAGACAATGTTAGAAATCCGACGAATTCTCAAAGCAGAAATTGACACTTCCGGAATCCTATCAAATTTCAAATTTCCTAGCTGTCAGAGTTCTCATACGCTCGTCTCTTATGCACGGGTTCCCAGACCACTGAAATGATCTCCAGAAAACCTCCATTTGTGGCGCCGATGATCCGTGATGGTGACGTCCACGGTAATTGTGACGCAGAATGGACTAAGCGGTTACGATCATGATGGTAACACTCATGAACAACACTAAACAACGTACGGGTACAATCGAGGAAGGGGCAGGTCTATTATTCCAAGGCTTACGATGCGTTGGGCTATGACTACTTTATGCCACTCTACGCCTGTTTGGGTATTCTCTTCGCTTTATTCAACTTATGATTAACCTACATTGTGGGACTACTGCTGAATTTTTAGTGAACAAAGAAAGGTCCAGCCCGGTGGAAGTCAAATCGGGAATACGACAAGAATGTCCACTAGCGCCTCTCTTCTCATAGCGGTAAAGCCGCTGGTCCTAGCTTCAAGGGATTAACCTGACAACACGAGAGGGCGGTGAGCAACATAAGTTTTCAGCTTTTGTTGACAACTCGACTATTGTTATGAATCACGCAAAATAAATTCAACCGGCTCTCGACTTAGTGCGACAGTTTGGTAGGCTCTCCGGATTGAAAATTCAGCCTAGTAAGAGTAAATTTTTGTTCCTCGGCCTAGGAATCACTGTATCTGAATGAGATGGAATACCAACAGTAATGCCTGGCTCAACAGTCAGATACCTCGGATATGAAATTGGACATGCTAATCTACTGGAGAAGAGTTGGGCCTTGTGAATTAGAAGTATTCGCGAATGGCAACGGCGTCAAAAGCGGTATCTCAGTTATAGAGCGTGTCACATTGTTTAATGCGATTGCTGTCCCTGCTATTTTATTCACAGCTAAGTTTTTTTATCCACATTGGGACGCCATGAAGCGTCTGATCCAGATTCAAAAGAGCTTTATTTGGACCATGACTACTAAGGAAGACAACAAGGTGCGGCAGAAGATGTCGCCTACTTTGATGTACACATCCAAACAAGCAGGAGGAGTAGGTTTGATTGTTTTAACAATCGCGATACGGGTACAACGAAGTAAGGTCGCGCAAAGGCGTTTATTAGCGGCTGCGGACATATATAATGCAGCGATTGCTAAGCATACTGCCTTGCAACGGACGTTCTCCCGGCAAAAACGCCTTCAAAAGTGAAAAATCAACATCATTAATAAATGGAACCTGGCCACCCGAAGGAATAAAACCTTTTAAAGCAAACATATGGCTGATTGAGAAAATAGAGTAAGGTAAAATCACCAACTCTTTAACAACTCTTTTGGAAACGATACATTTTTCAGCTTCTGGAAAACATTAGACTTCAGGGTTCCAGTTCTATTATTTTAAGAAGGGTTCTAACTAAAGTAGTTTTACCAGTTCCTGGACCGTAGTTTTGCTATCCATTTTATCAGTAGCCCATTCGCATTTACCATCATCACAGAATCTAGACTTCAAAACTTCAAAACTATACCACTTCAAGACGTTGAAGATATAGCTGGCTCGCACTTTCCATTAAACGATCTAGGGCAATTTCTTCTAGCTGATCGTTCATGCTAAACAACACAGGCGCGATTATATTATTCATATTATTTTTAATTGTATATACTGTATTGCGTTTCAACGCTAAATGCATTTCAAGGAGCTGATTGCCAGGGATGGGAGTCACTAACGTCCACCCAATATCTTGCACCGACGTCACGTACACGTGGACACCTAGACAACAAAAAAGATTATTATTCAATCAGGCGACGTGATCACACTCTCCGCCATTATATACATTTTCATTCGACATTGAGACACATCGCCATTGCCGAACATGCGAAATACGATTTCTAGCGAAAAAGCATGTCCTTTTGAGACCCGATATCAAGGCAAACAGAAATGGAAAGCAGCATTTTTGCTGAACACATCCTGAATTTCTTCGTGGTATATAGCCCATGTTTGCCATTGGCACAAGAGGTATATTTTACATGTCCCTAATTATAAATAAATAAATAAATAAGGGAATATTCCAAAAGTGACTCAAATCCAAAAACTTCGTCAAAAGGTGACTCAAATGGTTTAAATGGTCTTAAATATTTTACATGTCGATTTAAACATTTTTACACGGGAATTTATAGTAAAATACGACTAAGTTACGGTTTCTGCGCTTTAATGCGTGTTACTCTTTTCAATTAGGTTATAAGTTGAAGTGATGGTGTGTATATCCCAGGAGCAACCTAAAAAGGCAAGCGCCTTTTCCCGATCTCCCACCCAGTGCCTTCACCAAAAGAAGTTATAAAAAAGTTGATTACACTAACGAAAGCGGAAAATTTTAAAGTTAATTTTTTCGAAGTTTTATTTAAAAAATGCTGGTGCCTATTATTTATTTTATTTATTTTATTTAAAAAATGCTGGTGTCCTGGGCTTCATCAACGAATTAGACGATAAATTCCTACATCAAATTTATATAGCACACATTCTTATTTTTGCATCGCTTGCTTTTAGATAACATGAAAAGTATGCATCTCATTTGATACCTGTACATTACATCCCGAATTTTCGGGCAATGGATAAGATGAATTATCCTAGACGTAAAACTTATTGAATATGACGACATTACTTAGAATGTGATGGCCATTATACGGTTTTCCTAGATACGCGGTGCGCCTTTAGCATATCCAGTCTCTACCCATGAGTTGCGATACATGAGATATTTAGGATACTTGTCTAACCCGATTGTTAGTCATAAAAGCCATAAATTCCCGTGTAAAAATGTTTAAACAACATGTAAAATATTTAAAACCATTTAGAACCATTTTGATCCAACTTTTGACGAAGTTTTTTGGATTTGTGTCACCTTTTGGAATATTCCCAATAAATAAATATTCAACTAAATTTCAATATATTTTGAAAGTGCGATAATTGGATGCGGATGCCGTACACCTAACTGACACGAAGCAAATTTAACTTTTTGGAGCATCGTCAAACAACCAGTTCTGTTTGACATTACGAAGAACAAGAGACGCAAAGCGGGGCTTTCGATGGATCATGCGGTTGAGCATATTCGAGATCACTTGTCTCCAGCGGATCGTCGAACGGATGCGTCATGAGCTCGAAAATGTGCTGAACTCCATCATAGTTGCCTTCATGAGCCATGTCGATCGCTCGTTGCGCGACATGGTTTCGTAGCACAAAAAGTGGATTGACTTTCAGCATTTGGCATCGACGTTCAGCATCACGAGTTGCATCCGATTCGTCCTTTATTCGCGAAATATAAGCATCCAACCAGTCTTCCCACGCCGTTCGAATACTATCCATGCGTTCATCATCAGTCGTTGCATCCAGCGTCTTTTTTGCCTCACGATAGCTCTTTAGCTGAGCAACTAAGGCAGGTGTAATACCGTATTGACGAGCATGCTCCGGGTGATCCCGAAGTAACGTTACAATCTTGTTCAACTGAATCTCACTGACACCACCCGATTGCTGAGCCAATTTGCGTTTCTGCTGTGCTAAAGTCTCTGACACGGCAACAAGCTGATGCAACACATGCTCACGCGAGTCCCCCGAGTCAAATGCGTCGAGTTTTGAAAGAGTTCGGAACGTGCAAGTAAAATCTGCGCCAGTATGGGTCAACACGTCGAATAGAGTCGTGACAAGCATTTTATCGTCCGCATCTGAGCCATGCTGGGCTGATAATCCTAATTTTTCCTTCATTAGACGCATATACTCTTCTTCATAGACGGTATCAAACATGTCGAGACCAAGCTCCAGTTCCGTTCGATCTACCACAAGCTCCAGTTGATCCGCCAATACTTGACAATTCCATTTGCAAATTGCCGGCTGAGCTTCGTATCGATAGCGACCTCGATCATCGGATGTATTGCAGACGTGTGTTGGGTCAAAGTGTTCCATAAACCCAAATGGCCCGTAATCGAGCGTATCCCCAACAATACTCATGTTATCGGTATTCAACACGCCATGACAGAAACCAATCGTCTGCCATTTTGCCACCAATTTAGCCGTCCGACAGACGACAGTCTTGAAAAAGACTTGGTACTTGTTTTCATCCGTAATTTCGGGAAAATACTGTCGAATGATAAAATTGAGCATCTGTTTCATCATTTGTTCCTTCTTTTCCAACTGTGCACTTGGTCCCGCAAGGCCAGTGCGTTGATCTTCAGTCTTGAAAATCTCAAAACTTCCAAATCGAAGAAACGTTTTCGCAATTCGCGTCACCACAGCCGTTGGTTCCATTTTCGCATTCCCATTATAAAAAATATCCCGGAGCACTTGCGTCTCTCTCGACACGACCACACTACCAGCTCGAGTGGTCGGTACATTCAAGGCAAACATATTTTCACTGCAAAGAAATTCTCGTAAGGTTGACCTTAATACTTTTCGACCATCAGCTGTTCGGGAATAAGGCGTTAGGCCAGAACCTTTTAATTGGAGCTCCCATCGATCAGTTCCAGTCACAACTTCGCCCAAATAAAGAGCCGCGCCATCGCCTAATTGGCCTGAAAAGAATCCAAATTGATGACCACAATAACACTGGGCCGCCGTCTCGGATCCTGCGAGCAACTTATTGCCAGCTAAAATTGGCACGAGGCTCTCGATTGGTTCAAATTCGTCCTCGTGACCCTTAATATCAGAGTCTGTGGTCTCCTCTTGCCTCTTTTTATCATTAATTCGCAGCTCAAAACCAGCTAATAGGAGCGCATTAGGTGATACAACAACTAATTCAGGATTGGCGATTGGAGTTGGCTCGACTCGAGAAAAACAGGCACCCGGAACGACACTGCGCACAAAATTTCTTGGTTCAGGGTCAATCGGAAGCTCACGCAGTACCGAGTTGTCAAATTTCGACGTCGGAAGGCGTCTCCAGCCGCTTCGAGAGCGCGAGAAACCGTTAGTGGTGTCCATGCGCTTAAGTACTGTTTTAAGCATGTAGTTTAGGGACGTATGTATGTATGCCTTATTTATGTAACGGAGGGTCTTCACCCCAATTTTCTAATAACGGTACAGTATAAAAATCAGCCAATCACACACCAGTATCCCACCTTGATTTCTGAACATCGTATATTCGCACCTTGTCTATATTATCAATAATAATAGGGATCGGTTATTCAGCCCCTGTTCCCACCCCCGAATTTATTGATTGGTCAGCCCCCACCCCAATAAATTCTATTGGCCAGAATGTCTCATATCCACTTCTAAGGAATCGCGGACTGGACTGACGTTTGCAAGCTCGACGTTTCCATTCCGGAAGTCGAGAAGCTCAAGGTCAAGTTCAATGATCAATTGGACGTTGGCGTGTTCCCGGGTTTCGGCTTCTGTAAATATGGCAAGGACGTCCATGAGAAATCACTGGCTACGAGAAATCGTTGCTAAAAAAAGCCGGGACAACGTTTCGTGAGCCGTAAAGAGCACAAGACATCCCCAGCAGCACCAGGAGTAAATATAGAATCAGTATATTTAAAGGCAGTGGATTAAGAAGTAGTTGTTGCAGAAGCAGTAGATTTAGAAGTCCAAAATTTATAGAAACCGTGACGTAATAAGATGATTATGATGAATGCGAAGTGGATATGTGACATTCTGACCAATAGAATTTATTGGGGTGGGAGATGACTAATCAAATTATGGCTGACCAATCAAAATAATCGGGGTGGGGGCTGGTTGACAAAAAGGTGGGGGCTGAATACCCGATCCCTAATAATAATAAAGGATAGTCCATTTAGTCTTTAACTATTGGCTATTATAAATTTGCTGACTCTGGTAGCTAATTCTGGTTCTGAAAGAGCGGGAGGGGATTCATATGATGGATCATTATTGTGTGTCATCGTTCTCGATGGTGCTAGAGATATGTTGAAAAGGCACTGCACACATAATTGTAATCTCACCCCATCATCACGAAGGTAAGTCCATCCCCGTATAAAAGCTGCCACTTCGCTCAGTTGAGTTTTACATTGGTTCCAGATGTATTCGGTGTGTTCCCTTTGGTGGCGACGTCTAACCTAAAAAATGGCTTGATTGCGCAGTTGCCAAAACCAAACCTCGCAATCGCACTAAGTCCCCACCACAACAGGCACATTTGGTCCTGAAATCATATAATTGTAATCCATATTTATCTTGCATCTCACGTTGTAGTGCTTGTGAAATATCCACTGCTTGACGTGTTGCGATTGAGTCTTTATAATTTAGGAGATCTGCTTGAGTAATTGCCCTACTTAGTCAGTGTAGTAAGAATCGCTTCCGAAAGCGTTGCGCACTAACACATCCCCACAGAATGTGCACAACATCAGAGCGTGTGCTTTTACAATCCTCAGCTAGAACACAGTGCCTATTTGCCTTTTTTTTGCAAAAATATGTGTTTAATTGCATAGTGGTCGCTCGATAGATAACCTATAATTGGTAATCTGTTAAGATATGATCATGCTTCCATATCTTTTTCGGTGTTTGATTCTGTAATGAAAACCACCAGGAGTCCTGTGATCTTCAAAGTGTCCATTCCTGAGTGATGGCTGGTAACTCAATTGACATCGCCTGAAAGTATACCCGTTTATAGTACCTTCTGAAGTTCGAAGATATCCTCCATATTGAGCGGGTGCTTTCCTCTAACGGCCATGGACATTTATGCAGGTGCGGATGCGGTTTACATAACACTACTTTGTTATGATGCTCAATCCATTGTTGAATTTCCTCATGAGTCGTCGGCAGAACTTTCCAGTAAATACCAGATGCTTGTTGCTGTAAACGAATCTTAAAATCTGTTTTGGCCTCCACTCTTTTTATTATCCT
Organism: Sclerospora graminicola; assembly: GCA_001887855.2. Classification (NCBI taxonomy): domain Eukaryota; phylum Oomycota; class Peronosporomycetes; order Peronosporales; family Peronosporaceae; genus Sclerospora; species Sclerospora graminicola. The sequence goes on along the minus strand of MIQA02014885.1, from coordinate 39,129 downwards.
TGTCATAGTACTGCCCAAGTAAAACATTGTAGGAGCTCTGGTGCTTGAAATAATTGGATGGTCGGATACTGACCGATATATTCGCCTACCCCCACCCTTGCGTGACATTGAGCATCTGCACCGTTATCTCACCGGGCCGCGGTCGCTGATGACCAGTCTCACCATTTCGCCCGACGTCTGGAGGCTTTGCGTGCGGATTTTGACTGGCTCAGCGACGTTCATGCCAGTTTGGTCCGAAACGGTCTGACATGGAGAGTCGGATTAAACTGTTGACTACTGAACGTGATCGCCTATCTGCCGACCTCGCAAGTGTACAGACCCCGAAAACAGCTGTACAGTTCGAGATGGTCCGCTCAATGCAGTCCATGGCCCAAGCCTTGTGTAAGAATGGACCCAGTTGTTGATAGCAAACTTAGTGAGTGGCAAAACGTCACTCCACTGTTCGAAGGCATGCGCGCACGAACGCAGCATCTTGTGAGTTACCCCGTGATCAAGGTACATATCTAGGCACGTTCTATTCAATCCCACGTACGTAACCGATCATCTTTGTTCGTCCATATCAACAAATCGAGAATTTCCAAAAATCGATGGTCACAGTGACGGATAGTTTGAAACGACTTGAATCTCATCACCAAGACCATGGCCAACTAGTACAAAAAAGAGCACTCCCGACCCAGGAGGTGGGCCGTCTTGAAGGGCAAGTCCGGCATACTGACGAGCAGGTCGAATTCTTTTTATCCCAGCTCTTAAGTTCACGAGCTGACCGGTCCGGGCTACAGAAACGCCTGTGTGACTCGGAAAGAGACTGAAGATAGCCAGCAAGAGCTGGCCCTTGCTCAGGTCAAACTTGAGGCTCTGAAACCGAAGAACACAACTGGGTTTGTCGTCTTGGAAAGCTGCAAACTGCAGTATATCAGGTCGGCAAGAAATGGGCCGATCTGAATATCGACTCGACTTCGTTTCGACAGACCCTCCCCCGGTTGACGTAGGACCCGGTCAGGTTCGACTGGCTTACCGGCTCTGACCTCTTCCGTTCCATCTGATTCTCCAAGCATTTCGGGTCAAGGTCTTGCGCTGTCCAATTCAGCCACCAGTAAGCGGAGCAGTGATTCCATCGGTACGCCGTTTTCTGCCAAACTTCCGCGACTCTTAGATCCTACAGTGTTAGCCAATTCAGATTCCGAAGATTCTACCGACTTGGAGGAGCAAACCCGGACTGCGCTGGCTAAGTTGTGGAGCATTGGCCGGCGAACTTCACACCGAAACCGGTCTCGGCTGGTCAAGCCTTTGATTTGCCGCTCTCGGTCGATGAAGGGAGAGTTAAATTGGATGAGAAGCGGCCTGCCCCTAGAGGGATAGCTGATCATCATACGGCCACTCCCCTATCCACTGGTCAAGCTTCTCCTCACTAAGGGACCCACTAGGTGCACACCCCTTTTTTCTACGTTTACACACTTGTACCATAAAGTAGGAACAACGCTCCGTAAAGAATGAAGTCATAAACAGAGCAGCTTCGCTGAGCTATATTTGGCGGGGACTTCCTGCAACTCGATCCCCCTAATATCAATGCATTTGAAGACACCTTGCTGAATTAGAAGAAATCGTAAGAAAAATTGATACAGGTCAAGAAAACTTAGCTGATGCATAATCACTATATTTTCGAGCACCTTATCAATAAATCCGTGATAACTCTGGCAATAAAATTGTACCAATATAGACTTAGGCAGTCTTTAGAGCTGTGATAAGCCTGCGTATTACTACTTGCGTGCTGGGCGAAAACTGACTCGCGTTACAGAAGTTATTATTTCTTGTCAGCCTATCATCAATCGTTTTTAAAAAATGTCCGCATTCGGAACACAAACACAATTTTTCTGTTACAATTAAGATATCCAGATCGCCCGGACGAATTTGTTTAACCTATAGGTAGCAACACGACAAGTTCGTCCGACTTAAAGTTTTATTCTCAATATGAAAAGCCCAGATTGTTGGTGGCTCTGATTGCTTGCATACATAGCAAGACCAGCCAGCAATCTATTATAGAGCAAAATATAAAGGAGCATATAGTAATTCGTTCTTCCAATTAAATTTTTCTCAAGAACCAGATCCAGTTGAACAACATCTAAGCTCAACTTTTAACCTAAAAAAAGCATAGTTTGGCTTGCCTCCTAAAAAATCCTAACCCAAATCGAAACTATCTTACTGCAATCTTGCTTTATAATTGACGAGCATACTGCTAAATTTTAGCTGGGCCCAAAATCCTTAGGAATTTAGGAATAACAAAACTTGTGGCCATATGAGAAGCGGTTTTGCTGTCCTTTAGAGGGTTGTGGTTCATACAAAAAGGGTCAAAAGGTAGGCAAAATGGAAGCATTAAATCATGTCGACTCCATATTTAGAGGACAGAGCAGAAGCGCTTGGGCTTAATAACGTGCCTTAATTGATTACTTGATAGCCCTCGCAGCTCTCAGCTTTTGCATTTTGGTGACTACACCCCTTAAATCAATCATTTGAATGCCTGATTAGCACCAAGAAATGGTCAATGCAGAGAAGATATTGTCAGCTTTTGAGGAGTAATCGTCGCACTCCCTTTTGCTGTAAAGACGGTAAAAAATGACGGACCTGTTGTGCGCACGCCATTCCTTACGGTACGTTGCACCTACTTTATGGTACAGTGTAACAGGGCAACTTTTACGCGGCTTACACTGTAAAATTGCAGTGAGGAAGCGTGCAATTTGAGTAGGACCAAATGTAAATTTGGTCCTCCTTAGTTTACCTTAGATAAACTAATAAAGACTAATTAATTTATTAATTAATCTATCACTTAAGTATATATATACTTAAGGCTACTTGTGTACTAGAAGGTAAGTTTAAGAGTGAATATATTATGAGTGGTTTAGAGTTAATAACTATAATTAAAGCTAAACTAATCATACAAACATGTAGTATAAAGCTGGTCTGAATGATATTTCTATCATTAGATTACTTGTTAGATTCGATAATGATATCAGAATCTGTTCTCAAAGTGAATTATAACAACTTATAATTCAATATTCACATTTCAGACATTAAGTCTGAAATTGAACTGTGATATTTCTACTTAAATATCACTTATGTAATGGCACCCCATTACATCACCCCCCACTCAAGCTGGTTGGCCAATAATATAATGTAATATTGGCCAATCGAATGGTGACACTTGTTGGTCATAACGATATTCTGTTATAACCTACTCTGACCATAAAAGAACAAATGGTCAGCAAACGCAGCGGCGCTCTTAAGGGCGCTGCCGATACTGCAAAAGCAGCCACCACCTCTGCATGACTTGCAGAGGTGTCATCGAATGCCGACGCTACGAATGTAGCGTCGAAGAGAAAGACAAAGCCGAGAGACCCATTGTCTCTCGTAGTAGACGCTGCGGAAGCAGTGTCTAAGAGAGGGCGGGAAGATGTCGCGAATGCAACATCTTTCATGCCTCCACCTGCCGCAAGGCGGGTGGCCAAGAAGAAACCTAATGACATCTTCGGAGAGTCATCTGACTCCGAGGAAGAGGGCGAGGACGATACCGTCCCTGCCAACGATTCTAGCGAGCTTAAGCCCGCTAGAATTGCTTCGCCGTTAAGTGATGGCGAAGTAGAGTCTGACGCCGTCGATTGCGACAGCGACAACTCCGTTAAACGGTGGTATGAGGAGCGTAAGGCTCCTCCTGGTCCTCGTCATTCGCCTGGTCGTAGCGAAGACGACTTTGAGGTGGCAGGTGGTGCTCCACCTGCCAAGAAACAACGCGCAGAAGCGGCTTACGCTGCTTCTGAATCACCATGTTGTACGGAACGCCATGTTCCGTACAAAGTGGGGTTTTGGACCCCAGCATGGACGCTTGCGCCCGGAAGTGGTGGGCACACCAAGCGCGATTGTCAATATCCATTATCTGACATTAACGCGCTTGATGATTGCGATGACCTTCGCAATCATCATTTTGATCGCAGTACCGACGATAGACGTCGGTACTTCATCGACCTTTTCTATCAGGCTCGTTATTACACGAACCGGAAAGGGTCGCGCAAGAATAGGGACGATAAAGACGCCCTTACTCAAAGTTGGAATGCCTTTGTTGAAAATTACAACAAAGGTCCCGACGATTACGTGAGCAAAATTCACGTAAACCGCGAGCGCTTCTTAAAGCACTCACGCTCAGGTAAAATGGAGTTTATCCATTTTACTTGCATCAGAGAAGGACTCTCTTGCGGAGTTCCTTCTACAATGAAGTGCCCGTGCTGTCCCACGGGAGCTCCTCGTCTTACTGATAAGGAGCTAAGAGGGTACCGAGGTTTCTCAGTACCCGCTAGTGTCAAGAGCCTCATTGATGCTCTTAAAGCATCGGCACCTAGTACCGATGCTTTGCAGCCATCAACACCTAGTGTTGATGTACCACCAGCATCAACACCTAATGTTGACGCTTCTTTTGAGTTTGAGGAGATGTTTCCTTCTCAAACCCCTGCAGGGGGTCAGGGGCATCCGCCCTTAGCACCTCAATCGGTTCCCAAGAGTCAAACTCTTGGGAATATCCCAACCAGTGTACCAGGTACTCGGTACGATGCCCCTTCTTATAGGGAACCGAGCGCTTCGAAAGTAAGCGCTCGAGAATGTAACGCTTGTTCCTCTGATTATCAATCAGGGGCGGCGGGGGTTGGTAATTCCCTCGGCGTTGTTGTTGCGGAACATGGTTACCAGCTCCGCAAGCTCGAGAGGCATTGTAACGCCTTGAGCGACGACATGTGTCACTCGATGAAGACATATCGTTGTCATCGAGACGAGATTCGCGACATTCTGAGCGCGCATCTCGTGATGTAGCAGAAGAATGATCTTCTGCTGGTCGAGATGATCGACTACACAAAGCGCTCAATTAGTAACACATGTATACAGATGTATTCCACACACTAGTGTCAGCACGTGCAGCCCCACGTGGATGACGTTTAGGCCAAAGCGCAACTCTAAACCAACCACAGTGGGCTCCCACACTTCCTTTATGACTAAGTACGACACCACTGCGTAAGTTCCATCCGATATTTTCGTAAATTTCATGTCAGGCGATGTCGCAGATGATGTTGCGGGTTGGATGATGCGAACGATGTTGCAGCACCTACTTCGATAGTTTCCTATTTGTGACTACAAAGAACAAATTGCCATTTGGCAATTTGCGATGAGATTAGCTCAACCGGGGGATCGCGTTCTTAATCCCGGACGACCAACTATCGGGAGGGGGTACTCCGTCAATACACGGCCAATTTGGGGCCTCTGTCAATTAAGGTTATACAAAACCCTTATTAAAAGCGGCCTTAAATTGGTATTTCGTACTTATGCGAGTGTGTGGAGCCACTTTCCAAATCCACAACCGAATTTTTGGGGGGAAATCGGACTCCCACTGGCCCGGGCGACCAATTGTTGGAGGGGGTACTCCATTGATCCTCATCAGTATCAGATCCGGACGAACCATCACTAGGATGGCTGGCCTGATCATTCAGTCGGAAGACCGGTCGTCTAATGCGACAGAATCCATATTCGATTTCATCTCACGTTGTGTACCCATTGGTATTTGGTGGTTACACTCACTCACGTGGACTCTAAATGGGGAAAATGTTCCGAATCAGGTCGGAAAAGGTGATTTCTTCGGGACGGGGTTGCTCTTTGGTGGAAAATTTCTCCGAGAACAGATTAGGGGGTGATACTATATATAAGTATCGTAAAGACCGGGTCCAGATTCTTCAAACGACCGGACCAACAAAAAAAACGACATATATTCAGAAACCACGAAAACCCACGATAAAACCACGATCTTCCACAGTAAACCACAACGTTATCTTCACAAAAACCTTTTCAAATAGAAAACGTGTTCCAACCACGCGAGTGTGAGGGGTGAGGGTTGAAACCTTAAACAATCTCGTCGGGGGACTTCCGGTAAGCCAAAACGCATCTATGCGCGTCTCAGACGGGAATTAGCTGATCTTCAGGGGCCTAGTTAACCCTGTGATTCCAATGACCGCGTCACGTGGCGGAGGGACTCATTGCTTGGGGGGGGTAAATTCAATCTTGTTATTTAATGTGCAATATCTAATACCTAACGTTCCATACACCAGCCTATGTGACTTACCTTACACTTCGATCTTGACTATCTTGTCACATGGTTTAACCGATACCCCCGTAGAACGTTCTTCGTAGATCTTAAACCTAATCCGTACCACTTTTGACCGATCTTCAACTGATCTTCGATCAGATCGTCGACATCTTCAACCAACCCGATCTTCAAGTATCAGCTCCAAACCAGTTTTGAATCGGCCTCTTGGGATATTCTGCAACCGTCTCCAGCACTGACTTTGACTAGATTCCTTATATTCCAGCACCTGGAGACTGATAACCGACCTGACCCAGGTCAGGATCGGTTCGGGACCAAGTCGGAACCATCTCCGAATCACGTCGAGATTACTTCGAACCAGCTCGGAACTAGCTAGGAATCAGCTTCCTTTGCTGGTTCAATCCTATCTTCTGCCTCCAACCTACATTAAACTTGAGAGATTGGTTTGAGATCGGTATTTCTCGTGAGGTCGGACTCGGCCCGATCCTTTAATACCGATCAGGGCCGGTTTGCTGATCTTCGCAACTTGCTTCGGCCGATATATCCCATGAAGTTCACTGTCTTATACATAAAAACTTCTTTATGCGCTTGATCTTGATGTCTTAAGGGTGATTGGGCTCATTTAGTCAGTTAACCGGAGTCCCATTCTCGGGTCAATTGAACCACTTAGATCACCATAATCAGCTCCAATATTCATGCTCCATCGTAACCCGTGTACCAAACCATCCATAAACCTGCTTCGTTACGTATGGCTTCACCGGTCCGAATTTAAAATCAACCCGGTCCGGCATCTGGACGCTCTTGTCTAGTTGTGATACTTGTCTGATCCACTTCACCTGAGACAAGGTGCACTAACGGCGACCTTCGTACTTTTCTCCGTTTTTTCAGTAATTCGTTATCATACACGACATTCCAACGTTGGATTTACATGTTCCACCCATCAATGGTTCTGTCCTATCCATCCATGATGGGTGTTCCGGCAACCACCAATCAGCATCCATATGTGGACTACTTATCACCACACGAGACGCGAACGCAATATTAATGTATTTGGCAATTAGCGATAAATATACGTATATAAAAGCTGGGCTTTTACCCGATATAACTTTAGGTGGAATGTTATGACTGCAGAAATTTAAGAAGGTTTTAAAGTGGCCGTTTACCTTAGTAGTAATAGGTAGTCTAATAAGACATTACGATTTGGTGACAGAAAATCAGAAAAATTATTGGTCAAGTGGCTGTTAAATCGGCAGAAGCGTTACCAACCCCATACACAGGGTGGACAACGAAGATTACTGGAACAACAGCTGTTGCTAAACAAGACCACATCCAAAGAAACCTTTTCTGTTTAAAACGGATGTTTACCCAGCGGAGGAAATAAGTCAACACGCCTTTACGAGTTGGGGACCAAACCAAAATAATTGCGAATTGGGGACTAAGACCAAAAAAATCCCGTTACACTTTAATATCGCAATATAGAGCTAGTGTCACAAAATATTACCGACAAGGGTATAAGTATACCGTTATCTCAGAAAACCATTACTGACTCAATCTAGCGTCTCTGAGAAAGTAAGCAATTCTTTTGCAATTCTTCTGTACGGCGGTAATGCATCCATGGTGGGGCAAGTCGCATAATCGATCACTGGAAGGTATTTTGGCAGTGTAGTCTGCAAGAAATGGATTATAATAGTATTATAATAATATGTACTACTGTTTCAGGTCTCGTTTGGCACCATGCACTGGATTAAGTTCTCGCCCGACGACAATTGAGAGGAGCGACTACCATAAACTCAGGTTTTAAGTGAATACAAGCTCGTCTCGAAATGCTACTCGTTAGAAGAGTACAACAAGGTAATTTCACCATTTGGTGTTAAACAGATTAGCTGGAAAGAGTAGCAGAAGAATGGACTGAGCTGTCGTCCTTCTTGGCGGTATGAAGTTCAGTTCAATGTATATGGCAGATCCAAGATAACGGGACCACCGACACGAAGGTATTATTCTGAGTTCATAAATAAGTGAAAGGCTCACAAATGTGGAGCCTAAGAAAGTCCTATATACCATATCCACATAGCTAACGCAGCGTCTACCATCATTTCCGCCCGCAACGAGACAGGGCCAAAAGCCTATCAATAGTTTCTTTTATCTTCCTCTTTCTCCTTATTCGGATAATGGATCTCGTCTCATTTATTTCTTCGCTCCTTTTACTTATCCGAACATAAACACGTAAAAAGTCTAGTCGGTAACATTTTGTGACACTATCACAATATTGTTACAAAAAGGGGGGGTCGGAAGTGGTGGTTGTCGTTCATTTTTTTGTCCAATTCGTAATTATTTTAGCTTGGTCCCCAATATTTAGGAAATTTAGTAAAAAATTTTAATAATTCTATGATCTATAATTTTATTGTCATCTTTTGCGTATATATGATGACATCGTAAAATGTTTCGGCTTTCAGTGCCCATCACGTAAATGTCCATAGTCTCATTAATCATTAGCTACAATATACAGATGAAGTCTGGTTGATAATTGTGGCTCAGTTAGTACTCCTCGATCTTCAACATCCGGTTTAGTATGTCTCGACGCTTGTTGCGGCGGTGCAAGGATTGTTTTGTATCGGTACTGTAGACATAATTGTAGACACATTTCATCGATTCGAGTGTAAAAAATTATTCTTTTGTTTTTGGTGGCTCTACGCTGATTCCAGATGAAGTCCAGATGTTCAGCTGCCTGTTTCTGGTTTTTTCCTCAAATATGGTCTAGTTTCGGAGCTACGATATCCACGTCATCGCTATGCCACATAGACCCCACCATAGTCGGATGTGGTGGAGCCGATTTCCAAATCCAAGATAGACGTTCTTGGTGGAACTCGGATTCCCACTAGCCTGGACGACCAGTTAACGGAGGTAGTACTCCGTTGATCCTGGGCGACTTCCGGATCGGACAAATCATCTCTAGAATGACTTGCCCGATCGCCCCGGTCATCCGACTGGTCATCATATATGACCAAATCCAAAATTTATCTTCATCTCACCTTGTGTACCCATTGGTATTCGATGGTTTCAATCACTCAGGTGGACTCTAAATGAAGAAAGTTTTCCCGATCAGGTCGGGGGAGCGACTTCTTCGAGACAGGGGTATTCTCCGGTGGAAATCTTCACCGGATGACGGATTAGGGGTGGTACCGTGTAAGAGTACCGTATAAGTCGTGTCGGGATACTTCAACCGACAGGACCAGCCAATAATGAGAGATACCCAATAACCAGGTAAACAACGATATAATCACGATCTTCCACAGAAAAACCACAAAGTTATCTCTACAACCTTTTCAATTTACAAACGTGTTCAAAACTCGGGACGTGAGGGGTGAGGGTCGAAAAACCTAATGCAAACCCGTTAGGGGACTTCCGTTGAGCGGAAGCTCGTCTATGCGCATCTCAACCGGGAATTGATTGAGCTACATGGGCCTTGCTAACCCTGTGCTCCTAACGACCGCCGACACGTGGCGGAGCGATTCTTTGCTAAGGGGGTAAATCCAATCCTGTTATTTGAAGGGACCCACTAGGTGCACACCCCCTTTCTACTACGTGCACACCCCCTGTATGTAATGGGGTGCCATTACATAAGTGATATTTAAGTAGAAATATCACAGTTCAATTTCAGATTAATGTCTGAAATGTGAATATTGGATTATAAGTTGTTATAATCCACTTTGAGAACAGATTCTGATATCATTATCGAATCTAACAAGTAATCTAATGATAGAAATATCATTCAGACCAGCTTTATACTACATGTTTGTATGATTAGTTTAGCTTTAATTATAGTTATTAACTCTAAACCACTCATAATATATTCACTCTTAAACTTACCTTCTAGTACACAAGTAGCCTTAAGTATATATATACTTAAGTGATAGATTAATTAATAAATTAATTAGTCTTTATTAGTTTATCTAAGGTAAACTAAGGAGGACCAAATTTACATTTGGTCCTACTCAAATTGCACGCTTCCTCACTGCAATTTTACAGTGTAAGCCGCGTAACAGTTGCCCTGTTACACCTGGTAGCACTTTGTGGTCCGTCTAAACGACCACTGTTGACGCGTTCCGCTAGTTAACTAGCGGAACGAAGGTTTAAGAGCCGCTGGCTGTCATGGCATCAGCCAGTGATCGTGAGCGTGAGCGTCAGCTCGCGCAAGATTTAGTTAGGGAAAACTTCCCTAACTGGTCACAGAGTTCTGTGACCACTGTGATTGAGATGATTCGGACCATAGGGCCCGAAGTCATCACCCTCCTCTGTGGTAAAACCCCGGAGGATGCCTTAGAGACGGTTACCCGTTTCAAGAGGATGTATGTTGATCCCCAGGTGCGCAACGCAATATTGCGCTCCCAAACGTCAGCAGCAACAGCAGCGCCCGCACCTAGTGCGGGCGTTGAAGGCGCGGATTCCGCCCTTTACTGGCGAAGGGGGTGAACCCCTTCGTAGGTGGTTCGCAGAGGTGGAGGATGCTCTCTCTGTGCAAAAGATTGTGGACCCGCGTTCACAAACTTATTTCGCCACCACATGCCTAGTTGGTCGCGCCAGGGCATGGGCGATGAGCCGCAGATCCACTGATGGATCTGCGTTCCTGACGTATCAGGATTTAAAAGCTGAGCTAAAGTTCAACTTCGAAGCTCCAGAAATGGAGCTTAGTTGCCGTGAAGAGTTCATGGAACTCAGGCAAGGCAAGCTGAGCCTACATGCGTACGCTCAGAAAATACAATATTTGTTATCAAATATTGTATACGAGCCGGTGCCCCCTGCCATGCAAGTCACCGCCTTCATGAAGGAACTGAATGACGGTCCCATCAAACAGAGTCTTTATCGGGTTCCCCCAAAGACTCTGAGGGAAGCTATCGACCAAAGCATCCGGGAGGAATTCAGCATGCGTCAATCAGCAGTGCATGCTGGGGTTAGTCGAAAAGCTCAAGCGCCTTTTGACTTTAACATGCCGCCAATGCAGCATGTTAATACCAATAACAACTTCCAATCGAGACGAAGTTCACACTTCGTCCCGAGACACCAACACCCGCGCCAGGGCGCGGGCGGAGGAGGTCCAGAACCTATGGACCTATCGGTTGCAGTTGCCTCGACTCCGAGGCAACCGAAGAACAAGAAGTTTCTTCGCTGCAATCGATGCGTGAAGATGGGCCATTATGCCCATGAATGTATGGCGCCGCGTCCGGCGCCACACAGACAGCGGACTGGACAGTCCGCTGGTAAGCGACATCAACAGGGGCAACCCTCTGTTGATGCAAAAAACGTCAACAACCAGTAGGGGCTGGGCGCCCTACTGGACGGGTTATCTCACATGCCGACATCGGGCATGTGAGGATAATAGCCCCAGACGGGACTATGTCCTGTCAACGTGTGCAGGGTGAAGAGAAACCTCTCATCACCCTGGAGGTTAAGCCGCATGGAAACGATGTCCCCATGCGTGCTCTGTTTGACACAGGAGCGTCAAACAATTTCGTTAGAACTGAGGTTCTAACGTCGTTGAACTTCGTGGAGATTGAATCTCCACGAAGCATGTTGTCAGTCCGGTTGGCAACAGGTGCAATCGTGACTATACCAAAGCGTGTGATTTGCACACGCTTCGAGTTAGACGAACTGTCGTTCGAGGACGAATACATCGTCCTCGATCTTGACGACAAGTTCGATGTGATCTTGGGCATCCCTTGGATGTCCAAGCATCAACCAACGATCGACTGGGTTAACCTGTCGATCGACTGCGGCGGTCTCACAGGATCTGATCACCCTGTGAGTTATCCGGCTGTATCTAATGATACAACCGCAGAGTCAGACAGTCTGGTGGGTAGCGATGGCACCACCAGGTCTGATCCGACTAGGTCAGCGGATGGTACACCCGCTGATCAAAGTCCAGAGGGACTTACACACGCAACGAACGAGTCGTTGCGTGTCAGTAATGTGTGCAACACGGGTGCAAAGCACTCCCGTGTTGAAGTTACTACTACGACCGATGACGGTCGTGGTAGAGAGAATATACACACGGTGGGAAACACCCACCGTGAAAAGAATGAAACCGTCACGGAAGCAAATGACTTCCGTGTCGAAAATAAAGAACTCACGACTGAGAGCAGTCGTGAGTGCATGAGCACCATGGTAGATAGTGGTCACCATGAGGAGAAGGCCTTGTGCACGAGTGATGATCACCGTGCAACAGATCAGACGAGTGCGTCTGTTCTCGCAACTGTGTCCGTCGAGACGATCAACGTCTTGACGCAGACAGAGACTGGATTAGCTACCCAGTCTCTCACACTTGACAACCCTCCAAACTTAAGTTCAGAGGTAATGACCCTTCCAGCCTTGAGCTGGAAGAAGTTCGTAAGGAACTTGCGCAATGATCAGATCGAACAGATCTGCGTCATTGTCGCATCTGATGAGGTTGTGGATATTCGTGAACGAATATCCACTTTACAATTAGAAGACATTGGGAACGAACTCGTTCCCTTTGGTTTGCTCATTGGGAACGAACTCGTTCCCACTGAGCAAACCAAAGTTTAGCGCTTTGAAGCGCAGAGCTGGGAGTCGCTTAAGGCGACTTCTCCGTACTACGAGGTACTTTGGGAATACGCTGACGTATTCCCAGAGGAAGTACCTTGCGAGCTCCCTAAGATAAGGGAACTAGGCACGATATTGATCTCGTGCCTGGCACGAAGTACTGTGTCACGCGTCAATGGCCATTGCCGCGTGACCAAGTTAAAGCAATCGACGAGTTCTTTGAAACTCGTCGCAAGGCGGGACATGTGCGGGAGTCAACCTCACCGCACTCCAGTCCCACCTTTTGCGTAAAGAAATCTGGCGGTGGTTGATGCTTTTAATAAGCTGAACGCAGCCACGGTACCGGCGCAGACGCCGATACCGCGGAAGGATGTCATCATCGATGGCATGAGCGGGAGCACCGTGTTCAGTGCTCTCGATTTGAGGGATGGTTTCTACCAAATCCTCATGCGTGAGAAGGATATCCCTCTCACGGCTGTAAGCACTCCAAGCGGCATGCTTTGGGAGTGGCTTGTGATGCCACAGGGGCTTCGAAATGCGCCTGCCACTTTCAATAGATGCGTCACGCATCTATTGCGCCCGGTGCGAGAATTCGCACCGAGCTATTTTGACGACGTGTTCATCCATAGTAAGGCTGAACATGGTAAGACTGATGTAGATGTTCATAAAGAACATCTACGTCAGGTGTTAGAGCTTATGCGCAAGCACAAGCTCTATGCAAATTTAAAGAAGTGCACCTTTGGTGCACCTGAGATACCCGTTCTTGGCTGCTTTGTAGGAAAGAATGGAGTGCGCCCCGATCCGGAAAAGATCAGGGTGATCGTTGAATGGCCTACGTTTAACAACGTCAAGGAACTTCGAAAGTTCCTTGGGTTGGCGACATACTTGCACAAATATTCGTGCAATTATCCGACCTCTTTCTCAATTACTTAAGAACGATGTCGAATGGTACTGGGATACCCATTGCCAAGATGCATTTGATGCCGTCAAGCTAGCTTGACTGAAGCTCCCGTCTTGGCGATAGCCGATAACGAGCGACCGTTTCGCGTCGTTTGCGACGCGATCGATTTCGCGCCTTGATGCAGCTCGATCACGATGTTTGTGATCGCGTGATTTTTTATCAATCGCGTCAGTTGCGCCCAGCCGAGCGCAACTATCCAGTGCATGACAAGGAACTCCTTGCCATGAAATATGCACTGGCAAAGTTTCGGATCTATCTCTTAGGAGATAGACCGTTTGTGGTTTACACGGACCATGCGTCGTTACGCACGGCCGTGAGTTCACCACACATCTCTCAAAGAATGGCACGTTGGCTATCATTCTTTGCCGAATACAACTTCACGGTTGAATACAAACCGGGAAAGTTGAACGTGATAGCGGATGCGCTTTCACGACGCCCCGATTACGAGACGAAACCGTCTGTAACGGAGGCAACCAGTGCAAACGCAATACGTTGCACTGCTCTGTCGTCGTCACTCGTACGACAGGTACGTCAAGCGTACGAAACATACGAGGAAACTCGTCTGCTGATTGATTACCTTAGTAATCAATCTGATCGGAAGCGCGAGGAACTTCCAGAGTTTCTTCGCGCTTGCGTGCATCGTTATCGATTGCACGATGGTCTGTTGCTTTATAGCACAGACCAAGATGATGTTAGTCGCATCGTCGTTCCAAACGACGATGATCTCAAACATCAAATTTTGTTTGAGTACCATGTTGCACCGATTTCGGGGCATCAAGGTTGAGAGAAGACGTATGCTTCTCTCGCACGCGATTTCTACTGGCGTAACCAGTATAAATGGGTACGCAAGTGCGTCCGCGCTTGCGAGATATGCCAGCGCGTCAAGCCTGCGCACTCTGCGCAGGCTCCCCTCCAATCTCTGCCGGTTCCGACAGAGTGTTGGGAGTCCATTTCCATGGACTTTATGTTTGGTCTTCCGGCTGATCACAGTCGGAAGACAGGTATTGTGGTCTTTGTAGACCGCTTCAGCAAGATGGTTCATCTTGCTGCAGTGTCAGCGAATGTCACCGCTGCGCAAACGGCGCGGATATTCGTTGGCACGGTATTCCGTTTACACGGAATGCCGGAAAACATAATCTCGGATCGTGATCCGAGATTCACAGGACGTTTCTGGCAAGAAACGTTCTCTTTGTTGGGCACGCAGTTGAAGATGTCAACTGCGGACCATCCGGAAACGGATGGGCAAACTGAACGCGTTAACCGCGTTTTCGGAGACATGCTGCGTTTATACGCGCATGCCTTCGAGCAGTGGAGTGACTATTTGCCACTCACTGAGTTTGCTATCAAAACTCGGTGCATGCTTCTACGAAGCATACACCGTTCTACGTGGATGCCTTAAGGCATGCACGAGCCCCAGCTTTACTTGGCGGTACGCCAAATCTAAGTGGGGGAGGGACCCGCTCAAATTTTGAGCGAGTCGATGCGCAAGTTGCAGCCGCAACTTGCGAAGAGACTGACGAGTCTTCTACTGTTAACACAGTAGAAACTCAAGCAGCTTCAGATACTGAAGCTGCTTATGCGGAATATGTGTCTGCAGCAATGGCTGCAGACAATGAAAACAACCCATCTACTGCCAATAAAGCAGTAGATGAATTTGTATTACAGCGCCAAGCTGTAATACGCTATGTAAAAGATGCACTTGCTTCCGCTTTTGACAAGCAGAAGCAAAATGCAGATAAAAATGGAAGGAAAAACACAAATTCCTTTCAAAAAGGTGAATTAGTTATGTTATCTACAACTAATTTGCCTACACATGCAATTAGCAACTTCCCTACACGGAAGTTGCTGCCTAAGTTCATTGGACCCTTCAAGGTCCAAAGTGTTAAGGGGAATGCCTATACTTTAGACATTCCCGCGGCCATGCGCCTTCACCCAACGTTTTACGTTGGGAGGCTCAAGCCGTATCGATCGTCTACGTCTTCGGACGAGACGCATCGCCACGGCGAATGCCGTGCTTCTTCAAGTCTCCCAAGAGAGAGTTGTAATCGGTCTCCAACCGATTGTGAGAAGTCTGGAGAGTTTCCATCTATGTTTAAACGTTTTGCACATTTTTAGTGGATACTCAAATTCATGCAAGAAAGCCCCAAGAATACCAAACCCACCACAATCAAGAAGTGGCAATAGGCAAAAAAACAAATATAAACACTTGGAAAATGCAACGTATGTTTAGTGCTAACTTATCAATAACTTCTTAACGTGATTGTTAGCATTTATAGGATGTTTTAGTGATGACCATGAAATTGAATCTCTTCTTATCGCTTGAAACCGTCCTGTGTAGTATTCAGACTGGTACTACGCCATAAGCACGTTTGCTAGACCATCACTAGCTCAGCTGCGCTGGGCATCGATCCTGGACATTAGGTTCTAGACATACTAGAAAAAGGTGCCGACATGATTGGAATAGATGGTTTCTGTGGATGGTATGACAAATGGACTGGCATTTGAAAGCTCGGTTCGAATGGCCGCTCAGTTGTACCAAGATATGCTGCTCCAAATTGAGCTAGAAACTGGTTATGTGCCTGAGCGTACGCGGTCTGATGCAAATCTCTTTGTTAATTTAGCTGCTGCTCTCGTAACCGAATGGGTTCGCTTCTGTTTCATATGGTGCGTGAGCTCCTGCATTTGACTGATCATTGGTTCCTACTCCCTTGCGGTTGAAGCTGATGGATGCTCGTATCTCCTTTTCTTCTCATGATTGTTTTCATCAATCGTGCCGCTTTTGCCAGGGTTATTGTCATCAACAGGTGCTGCTACTTTCTGTTTTCTGCTTATAAATATCCAGGTCAAAGGTCAGCACGTTACCTTTTTATCGGCCCGAAGGCTATAGCGGCGGCCGTAAGTTTTTTGATGATACGAATTTGCGAGCCATGAGACTTAGCGTAGAACACCGGAATATTGACACAGTGCCAGACTCCTTTCACTTGAAACCAGGTGACGTAAACTACTCCGAAGTTAAATTGTGTATTTGTTTTGTATGGCCCGCATCGAAATTTATGTTGACTGTGTGTTGCGTGTTACACTGCAAGGTTGCGTGTCGTAGAGTGTCTCAAAATATATCTTGACTTCATTTAACAAACAATCTCTCAAAAGTCTCTTCCCAGGAACTTAAACGTAGAGAGCGACAGTATAAGCAAATTGCACCCTTAAATTGACGAGATGTTTCAACGTGGCCTTTTGATCCATCTCTTTGGATTCGTTACTTGCACGTGCAGTGGGCGAGTGTTTTCTTCTCTTGGGCCTTTATAAGTTAGTAGAGTGTCAGAGGTTTAGCGTCCATCGAGCAACTTGGTTACGAGTAGTCGTACTCTTAAGGGGGAAATTTCGATATATTTAGAAGTAAAGTATAGAAGTACCTCTACGAGGTTACTCCATAGCACTACTTCCTACTTATGTAGTTCTACTTATACATTCCTACTTACGTATTTCAACTTATAGCTACTTATTTTTAATTCCTCTTTCAACCAATCCGAAAATAGAACTTTCATGGAGTGAAAATTTACACTCTATCACATGCCTGTATGTAGTGAAAATTTACACTCTACTACATGCCTGTATGTAGTCTGGAGCCGAAGATAGTACCGCAGGCGATGCTGCGAGAGATGGTGCGATAACAGTAAGGGTTGTTGGAGTGAATGGCTAGTTTCAGTACATTTACCTTTTATAAAAAGTGCCTTTTTTATCTGAGCAGTTGATTTGGGTTGTTTTGGTTGAACCGGTCTCTTTTCGGGTGATACAAGCGATCTAGCAGGATAATATTGCATAAATCCCAAAGACCGGGTCCGAACCATAGATGCAATCGTAATATTAGCTTCTTTGCCATGCCTAGGGTCAGTTTCAGCGATACTAATCACTAATTTATCCATCTTGCTCCCTTTCAACTTGTAAACTTCATGTTGAATATTATTCACTTGCTTCTGATATGGTGAGATTATTAGTAAATCGCGAGTCTTCGGTCAAAACCACTTCTTCCGTGTCCAAATTCAATGCATCATTTATCCCCCGAATCAGTTCCAAAGTTCAAGTTACCTCGATAACATTTTGCAGCTCATCCGTACGAGCTTCAGCCACACTTACAGGTACCAGATCATCATGTGTGCTAATCCATATAACATGATCTGATCCCACAACATTTTCTTCGGTTTGTCTTGGAATTATCCCCTCCCATTTCGCGCATGTTACTGGAGGCAATTTCAATTCCTTCAGATAATCGTCAACTGGTGAGGCTCGATCTACTATCTCGTATGGCTAAAATATCGGTAGAAATCTTGTAATCTTACAGTGGCTCGGATCGGCTGTCATGGTGATCCCATAAAATGTTGGAGCGTCGTGCCTCTGGGCCCTGTGATGCTCGAATGTGTGTAAAATTGACCAAGTTCGTTTGTGGCGACGTTCCATTCCGTTGTAGCTTTTTTCTTCGACCAAAGGTGTATAAGCGTACAATTGATACGGATCACCAATGGCCACCATCACTTGAGTTGTGGGACGTAAGGCTTGTAATAATGCCATTTCACAAGTTTGCTCTCATTCATCACTGATAAATAGGATGAATATGCAAAGGACGATATTCTCGTGGACTCAATTGAGATAATGTGGCCAAGATTATTATGGCTTTACTCTACACATTGTTCAAAGCCTACTTCATAACCGCCTTGCTATACCGATTCCACCCAGTACTCCACAAACGTTCTCTCTCCATTCGTTTGATCTCGCTAATGAAACGTTTCTTGCTGTCTTTGGCCTCCAACATTTCGCCTTTTGGTGTTCCCAATCGCAATATGACGTTCACGTCTACAATATTTGATGCCAATAACTTCTTAAAACTTTCATCAATGGTGGCATTTGTCTCGGATACTATAGCAATTATTTTATTTGAGGATGTTTCCAAAAAGGCTGCTACTAACGATGCAATGGTGGACGTTGTTCCACACCCACACGGTCCTCGTACCAGGATAACTCATCTCTTTTTTAGTCCTTCGTTGATCACCTTGCATTGTTTTGCATCACGGTTTCGTGCATAATGTCTATACGTCCTGTCTCCTAATGTTTTGGTTACTTCTGCGGCATCTCTTTCTTTAGTCATCGGATTCCGGTCAAAAGTCCTTTGTATAATATTAGGTAAGGGGTTCAAGGCTGCCAATTCTTCCACAGTGACCAACCGTCAGATGTGGTTGAGGATAATCGTCTTGGGCTCCCAGAATAGATGACTCACACACGCCCGTAGGTTACTAATCTATACGTTAGTCATAATTATGTTTTGCCTAGCCACTGACATAAGTATTCCAGCCCCCATGGTCACATATTCATGTCCGTTATAGGAATACAGTTCTCCTACATCAAGTTCGGATTGACCCAGCACGTTTTCCACTGTTCATCCACTTGTTGCATAACTGGATGTATAGTAGGCTGTCGATCAACGACATGACATACTCTACGGTAATGGTTGCTGTGCCATATGACCACTTTTCCGTAATACAATGTCCCACTCCATAACTTGAAGTGAACCACTTGATTGGTATTTTCTTCAGCCATCAACGTTTTGTGGAAGCGTCGTTATGGGTAGAGCCATAGCTAACCAATAATCCGCGTTCGACTCATATGTGTCCAAATACGCTTCTTGATCCTGACAACTACCCATGTGTTTCAACTGGGGATCGTTGGTTTCTACCTTTCGACAGCAAAGTTGAACTTGACAGGGTCCATACGCCCCCCCCTTCACTCTCGTAAAAATACAGCTAAAGCTGATCGATCACGCCGTATCATCGTGGCTACTACAACCATCAATCGCACTTCTCCCACAGTTACTCGAGTGGGTCGTTCGTCTTGTCACAACGGTAAAATATAGCTTCGTGTTGTTCTTTCCATAACTTCTGGTATTTCGATTGATACAGATTTCCCATTCTTGATGTCTGCGTAAGGATGCTGCATACACCTCAAGTAGTGTAGAACCTTTGTTTCACTCGACATTTTCACACACACAACTACCGATAGCCGCTGTAAAACCACTTCTTTCACCAATGGAAAACGGCTGTATTTCACCAATGGAAAACGGCTGTAGGGCTCGTGCTCGTAGTCTATGACTCCCGTAAGATTCATCTGTGCTTGTTGGGGGTGTGATGAGTTCATGATCATACTCCTCCTTCAGGTTTCTGTATGAATCTTGTCCGTGACATCACCTGGGCATTTGTCCCTTCTCGTACAGACCAAGCGCTACAAACCCGGGACATATGTTCAAATGAGGTGGGCTCTTTTTCTTCACATTCTTCCTCATCTTCTTTCATTGATTGCGCTAATTCCATTGACTCTACTTCACCTTCTTCTAGAGTCAAATCTATCATGGTATCACCTGGGTGTTCATTTATCTCCGGCGTATGAGTTGAGACTTCAATGGCACTATCCTCAGTGTCACCCATCCGTCTGGAGGAGGTTGTTGTAAGTTATTGCACTCCTCCACGTTAATCGGCGACCCGCAATTGGACTCGGTTTCTTTCACTTCTTCTACTCCGTCCGTTTGCGCCGTCAGCGCTACCTACCGTGCGTGAATGAACCTCCACGGTATCCCTGTGTATTTAGACATTCGGCAACATACCGTAAACTTCGGTTTTCTTTTCGCTGTGGCATCTCGTAATATCTCTTCTTGTTCTTCTCTCCAATATTTCGTGGAATGTTCATTTCTTGGCTGTTTGGTGCGTAAACGTCTCATCCTCCGTGCCACAGCTACTGCTGTTCGTAATTTAGTGGGGCCATCCAGAATTGGCTCTCTTTCGAGCCCACGCTCGACTAATCGCTTTGTAGTCCTTACACCCTTCTCGTAAGGCTGCATTTAAAATTTTATCTTCCTCTTCAGTCCATCTCTTTGGGGCTGTACATACGACGCCATCTGGCCAAGGTGGTTTGTCGTCTCGTCGTGTCACTACAGCTGCCCAATATCTCAACTTGTACTCTATCGCTCCCATCGTGCGCTTTCCTTTATTACCAGAAAACGTGTTTTTGTAATCCGCCAACCGCACTCTTGCTTGTTCGCGATATATCAATTCTTCACACTTTTCATCCATTCCAATTCGTCTTTACTCCATGCTGAGAATTTCCTCTTTGTCCCCCACTTCTTCCGGCAGGCTAATTCTGTTCTCACTGGCCAATGATTAAGCACACATAGGTCACGGTACTGCTTGCACATATCCACCTTGGTGGCGTTCTCATTCTCCGGCATGTTTGTCAAAGCCTGGATCTCTGGTATCTTGCTCTTGTGTCCATTTCGTGTGTGCTTTGGCATCAGCACTCTTAATTTTCTCTTCCTCTGCACCCGAGCTACCTGACTTATCTTGACTTCCTCCACTTCCTGCTACGTGTAGAGGTGTGTTTGGGACCGTCGATTCATCCTCTGGGACGACTCGGCTCGTGTGGGGGATGTTAGATTCTTTTCATAACTTTTTCGCTTTGCCTGGTTTACTTGTCGCGCACTTGTCTTAAAGCCTTACAGTTGCCTTAGGCGCCCCATCGTGTCCCCGTTGTTATTCCTTCAGTGTATAGTGAGAATTTCATACTAACTCTTTTTCTTGTGTAGGCCACATTTGATTTGGTATTACCGAGAAAGAGACCGTTCCGGACAAAAAGATACCGTTCCAACCCAAACAAACTGTTCAACAAAAAAGGACCGGTTCGAACAAAAAACCGCTCCACCCGAAAAGAGACCATTCCGGGCAAAAGAAACCGTTCCAACCCAAACAAACCGATTCAACCAAATCTGGACCGGCTCGAACCAAACAAACCGGTTCAACCAAACCGGACCGATTCAAACCAAACAAACCGCTCAGATAAGAAAGGTACTTCTTATAAAAGGGTAAATGTACTGAAACAAGCCATTTAATCCAACACCCCTTACTGTTAGCACATCATTTCTCGCAGCATCGCCTGCGGCACCATCACCAGCACCAGACTACATACATGCATGTGATTGAGTGTAAATTTTCACTCCATGAAAGTTCTATTTTCGGATTGGTTGAAAGAGGAATTAAAAATAAGTAGCTATAAGTTGAAATACGTAAGTAGGAATGTATAAGTAGAACTACATAAGTAGGAAGTAGTGCTATGGAGTAACCTCGTAGAGGTACTTCTATACTTTACTTCTAAATATATCGAAATTTCCCCCTTAAGAGTACGACTACTCGTAACCAAGTTGCTCGATGGACGCTAAACCTCTGACACTCTACTAACGTATAAAAGGTCAAGAGAAGAAAACACTCGCCGACTGCACGTGTGCAAGTAACGAATCCAAAGAGACGGATCAAAAAGCCACGTTGAAACATCTCGTCAATTTAAGGGTGCAATTTGCTTATACTGTCGCTCTCTACGTTTAAGTTCCTGGGTAGAGACTTTTGAGAAATTCGTTTGTTAAGTGAAGTCAATTTATAAAGTTTTTGAGGCACTCTACGACAACTGGTGTCGCGACCTGGGACCTAGAGACGACAAGTGCATACAAACGAGATGTCAAAGAGGCGTGCCTCAGAGTCGGGTGAAAAAGCGGTCACCGTACATGGCCAGCCTCAACTTCGATTCAAATTACAGTTCACACTAGACGATGCCAATCGAACCTACACATTCTCAGAGGCATGTGCCAAGATGACCCGGTATCAAAAGCATTTTAGAAAGATGCTGGGTGAGTCAACATCATCGTTTTCATTATATGAGATTCGGAAAGTGCGGTAGGCACAACCCAGATTCCATATGAAACCTGATATTGTAACGTTTGGGACATTGAAAGAGTCGGTGAATAGCATTGAGGAGCTATTATACAAGTGTGGACATGAAGCCCGTCGTCGAGACAACTTCGAGGATATCTGTGGGCTAGACCCGGAACGTAACGCGGATGATATTAGGCTCATGGTATCTCTATTATTAGCCAAAAATCAATGGGAAACGTCCTTCATGGCGTATCGGAAAGGGGGGTTAGATAGTACCATATCGCCTATCTATCGAGTGGTTTTAGATGTGAAACGCACACCCCAAAAATTTTCCAAGTCACCAGATCTACATGAGCTGGTTGACAACGATAATGAGTGGAAACGCGATAACGTTAAAGGAATACTGAAGAAAAAGCGATCTACTTGAAGGATTGCGAAAAAAATGAAATTTTTATCAGATGAAGATGAAGTGATGTCAGCATCACCCAAACCTAAAGCAGACGATCCGGTCATAGAATCGTTAATGAAGCCTAAGCAATGTGGACACCTACGTCGTGAGCAGCTGGTGGATGTGTCTTCGACGCTAGAGACATCAAAAAGACCATGTGCAACACGGGGTTCCACATGCAAACACTTTAAACGATCGTTTGCCAGCGAAGATTCAGATGACGATGAAGACATCGATCTCACTGCTCGAGATGGTACGACGTGGCAAGGGGCAGGACGCCTAGTAACAACTGTGTTACAAAACCCGTCCATCAAAACGTTCGATGAAGATAAAGGAGGGGCCGAAGATGCACGAGCGTGGCGGTCGAGGCTCCTCCAAATTGCTAATAGTTCAGGGTGGGATGCCACACAACGCTTGGAAATGTTTGTCGATAACATTGTGAATCTAGCTAAGTGATGGTACAAGCAACTGGACACCAACATCAAGTACGACTGGACTTTGTTGTTGAAGAGTTCCAGGAAGAAGTACTGCGTGGATAAGACTCCCTCTCATCTGACATACTACAGGTTATCACAGAAGCATGACGAATTAGCGTCGAATTATCCGTATCGGCTAAACGACGCTGCATTGCGAGCCGGAATTAGCTTTCGTAAAAAGGACGATTCTACAGATTTGGATGATCATATTCAACAATTGTTTGAGAGCCTACACGACCGTGCCTTGCAAATGCTGTTATATTTAACCCTTCTGACAGCGCTGAAGAACTCGAACATAAGTTAATGATGAACGATTCATACCAACTACGCCCAGGGAAGAAAGTAAGAGGTCAGATCAGCTGAAGGGGCAGGGGGTAAATTTGTTCCAGCAGTGAAAAGGGTCGACCGAGAGTCAAGAAATACACAAGGTGCACGCTCAAATCCAACCCAAGGACAAAAAAATATGCGCGCGCCGACGGGAGCAAAACAACACCCATCGACAGTCAAGGTGCGTGACCACTGTGGTAGAAAGGGGAACGATCGGGTCATGTGCTGGCAATTGCAGGTGTGCAAACACTGTAACTCACAGGGTCACAATAACAAATACTGTCGACCGTTTATTGAAAAAATGGTGGATTTACGCTCTAAGTTGAATTCGGGAGAGATCTCACAGCAAGATGTGTATGAGGAATTAAATGGTTAGCCCCACAGTGTGTGGCGGATGCTATCGATGGAAGAGAGGCAGCCGTTGAAACAGATGTTCAGTGTCCATTATCAAGAAACAAAAACAAGATAAAGAAAAAACAATTGGGACTGGTCTGGATGATATATATGAAGGAACACAAACTGCCGAGTCAGGAAAGAAATAGGTAGTGAGTGACGTGCATACTGGACAATTACATGTGGAGATATGTGAAGATAAAACCAAACACAAAGGAAAAACAGAAGACAACAATAAAGAAATACAAGAAAACACTAATCAAGAAAAAGTAGATGATACGGCGGAAGTGATTGAAGACAACGCCACACCAGTTCAGAAAGCACAAGTTAATCTGGTGAATGTAAGAGAAGAAAAGAGACGAGGCTGGTACAGAGACCAGGGTTCAACGACGTACAGCACAGCGCAAGTTCAGGTGCATGACGCAGTCGAGGATATAGAAATCCCACTGATGATGTATAGTGGAGCCAATATATCGCTGAATGTGAACCTAGCCCGGAAGTTGGATGTGGGAGTTGAAATGTTTAAGAAACCCACAAACTTATTTGGTGTATCCGATGTTCCATTTGGGGCTCATGGAGTGGCGATCGTGAAATTTTTTATAGGCCCTGCAGTGGTTGTTGAGCAAAAGATGTGGGAGTTGAAATATTTAAGAAGCCCACAAACATATTTGGTGTATCCGATGTTCCAATTGGGGCTCATGGAGTGGCGATCATGAAATTCTTATAGACCCTGCAGTGGTTGTTGAGCACGAATTATGGGTTCAAATTTGAATCCCGATCATTAGTCATCCTAGGCAACATATTTATGCTAGAAACCGGTGTCACTTTGGATTTAAAGAATGGCTTATGTATTATACTGGGAGAGCCACCCCTCACGCTGTTGACCAAAAGTGAGCACAATGGGAAGCGTTGTACGAAAACGAAAAATGAGGAGATCCAAGCGAATGAAGGTCGAGAAATCAATTGGGAGAGTGTATAAGCTATTTGAGCTAACCGGGGCTAAGGTGGGCTACAGGGGACCTTGTTAACCCTGTGCTCCCAAAGACCGCCAGCACGTGGCGGAGCGCTGCCGCCCGCTGTATACTTAATTGATGCCATCTCATCAAAACGTGTGGATCAATCACATTTGAGCTGCGAGGTGTACTTACATGAATGCGTGGAACTGTATGCTGATGCTATGTCCGAACAGTTGGCGTTGATTCCAGAGATAGTGTCAGGACCCATCGCCAGGGATGGCAGGATAGGGTTTTAATGTTCTGGGTTTTATTGAGTTTTAAATAAAACCCAGCTTTACCATGCGCGGCGGAATTGGGTTTGAATGGGTGTTATTTCAGGATGCCCCGATGAGTCAGTGATGCAACTCAGATCTAAAATTTCAGATTCAGGGATTCCAATTTCCAAAGTTCTCTAGGTTCTCAAGACTCAATTCCAGAGATTTTGAGTCCCATAGAGAGTCCCAATACCGAGCAGAATGCCCAGGGTCACAGGGCCATACTTGGAAATGGATAGCTGAAGATTTTGAGAAAAGGTAGTATCAACTTTGTCGGAGCTGTCACCGACAATACAAACGCCAACAAAAGGCCTGGGCAATCCTGAAACCAAATCCCCCCAGCTATTCTTTCATGCTTGTACTTCACATGGATTGCATCTCTTCGTCAAAGATATCTTTGCGGCAACAAAAACAAGAAACGAGGTGAACCCATCGTAACCTTCCCCGATGGGTACCCGTTTGAGTACCTGCAAATATTAACTACGGAGGATAAGGCCGTCGTGAAATTTTTCAATAACCATCATGCAGTCAAATGGAAGCTTACCCAACTCCAACGCCCTGAGAGATTACGGCGACTGGCAATGCCAGCACCCACCAGATGGGGCTCATTGCAAAAGGGCTTAGAGGCGGTTCTGGAGTCGGAACATTTGCTGCATATAATGGTTTGTGAGCGAGACTTCATCACTGGCACGGCCGCTGAAAAGGAGCAGCGAAACTCTATCAAGGCCATAGTCACAAGCGAAAGGTTTAAGCCCTTATTACAAAAGTGCCTGGACCTGCTTAAACCATTGGATGCATTGATAGTCAAATATCAATTGGATGCTTGCTCCATCAGCGAAGTTTACCCAGACTTCAATGGCTTAAGCCCAAGCTTCGGACAACTTGTGACCAGGGGGGTTCTCAACGCTCAGGAAGGGGCTTACCTTCAACATCTCGTTCTTGCGCGCTTTGATTTCATGTATGGAATTTGTCATGGCCTATCATACATTTTGGATCCTAGGTACTTGGGTGACACGATGTTCATTGACCTGAAAAGAGTTCTGGAGGATTCTCTCATCAATTTCCCTGCCGACATTACTCCTGTTGATCCTGCTCGATGCGACACACTGAACTTCGAATATCCAGCCTTTGTTGTCTTCGCGCAATCAGACAAGCAACAGAATGCAATTCGTTATAGAATGCTTGTTGACAGACGTCAGACTGTCTTGCAATACTGGCAAATACACGGTAGCGGCTGGCCAACCTTGCAACAACTGGCCCTTAGGTTGCTTACAATGGCCACGTCGAGTGCTGCAGCTGAAATGAACTTCTCCAATTTTGGGTTTGTTCATTCAAAGCTACGCAACAAACTTGACAAAGACCGCGTCGAGAAGCCGGTTTACTTTAGAACTAATCACAGAGCTTTATCAGGGGTTAGTCTTCTTGAAGTAGATGTAGACTCTTTGGATGAAAGCGACTCTGATGATGAAGAAAGCACGTAAAGAACTGTTTTTTTTTATATTGAATAGTAGTAGTCCACTATAGTCGACGGCATAGCATAGTCGGATAGATTTCTTATCATCACTATATACATAGCACATTTGTTCCTTTCAAAACGTTCATCAACTACAACTAAGACGGGCCCGTACTGGCTGCGCAACGCTGCGCACTTTGAGATTTATTGTGGGTTTTATTGGCTTTTATTGGGCTTTATTTAAACCCAACTTTGGGTTTTCAAAATTTTGGGTTTAAATCATCCCTGCCCATCGCCCCAGTGGATATGAAAGACGTGGACATAGGCGAGCCTGGAATAACCAACAGGCAAGAAGAAGATATGTTACGAATGATATTGGTAAGGTACAAAGAGGGTTTTCTAAGCATCTGCCTACACCGGCACGAAACGTTGAATGCGATGTGGATGTGGAGGGGGGCGAAACCAGTAGCACAAAAGGCGCGCCGTGTCCAGCACATTTGATGGGCAAACTATATGAGTTATTACGCGGGTTGTTACAAGCTAAGCTCATTCGGTAATCGCATTCTCCATGGGCTTCACCCATTGTGCTGGTGATCAAAAAAAAACAAGAGACATTCGATTGTGCATTGAATATCGTCTGGTCAATCAGATGACGAAATTAATGGTGTATTCTATGCCATTAATAGGCGATTTATTGGCGGATTTTGAAAGCGTCATGTGGCTGTGTTCAATGCATAACATTAGTATTTATTGGGCAGTGTTGATGACCGATAGGGCACGCTTGAGTACTGCATTCATTTGTCCTCTCGGGCATTTTAAATGGTTGAGAATGCCTCAGGGTATGAAGAACGCCCCTCAAATATAACAACGGGTAATTTATAATGCGTTATAGACAATGGTGCGACGTGTAGAGCAACAAGACATGTCCTGTCTAATAGTAGGCTATGACGAGAGCGAGTTGGGAGAGGCGAAGGTTAGCCATGACATGCCGCAAGAAGAGACAGATCTGTGCCTACTGACAATGTATTCCATTTGGGAGTTGCAGAACGTTCATCGTTTACACCAGTCATTGGACGGAGGTCAAATATTGACGATGTAACGCTCGGTGCAAACCACTGGAATGAGTTATGTACCATGTTGGAATGCCTTCTAATGTCGTTTGAGTATTGGAGAATTACGATTCGTCTTCCTAAGAGTTCCTTCGGAAAGAAAAATGTGGAGATCCTAGGCCATAAGATATCACAACAAGGAGGTTCAAGAATCGAATCGGTAATATCAATGCCTTTCCCCAAAACAATCAAAGGGGTTCATTGATTTTTGGGTAGTTTGATTTATTATCACTGGTTCTGCCACGTTTGCTGCAGCTCTTTACGGACTCACAGATCTTACGTTACAAGATGGGCCCAAGTATCTCAAGCCATCAAATGTTTTAAGATACTCAGGCAGCTTTTGGTAGAAGCCCTTTTGCTGAGGCACATACAACGAAACAAACCTTTGGTGATTATAATATACACTAATATGTGGGCGCTTGTAGCAGCGGTGTGTCAAGACCATGATGAAATTTTATACCCAGTGCGGTACATCAACAAGGTGTTCAAAGCCGCTAACAGGGTATACGGGAGAGGAAAAGGAAGTACTGGTCCTGCTAAAGACATTGAGCGACACAAGTCACTTTCTTTATGGGCAACACGCTATTATGTACACCTGATATTCCAATATGAAGTGGTGGTTCTTCTCTAAGCGTTTATCGGGGCGGGTGATTCAATGGGCTGCGATGCTATCATCATAGTCGTTAGAAACTGTTCGTGGAGAGCACGAGGCAGCTGGACTACCAGCTAATGGGCCGCATCTATTGTATCGAGGAAGGTCGTTGATGATGTATTAGAGGATATAGCACCTCCCAAGACACAAAATAATGTACCAGTGATCCGCCCCATCTCTGAGTTGGATAGAAGAAGTTCTGGATTTGTACTGACCTTCACGGAGCGGTGAAGTTGAAAGACGAGAAATGAAGGTCTTTCGGGAATCCACTTGGGAAGTACTGGCCGCCAAATATGGTATTAAATCCAAGCTTACAGTGAATGAGAGTAAATACCAAAATTTAATCGGTACTCTCGAATTGTTCAGACGATATAACGTGCAAAAAGCGACTGTATGCGACGATTCTCGTATTGTGATTGGCCTATTGGGGATTCGCAGTGCAATCAAGCAACATTGGCTGTGTGGCTTAATGGGGTGAAATTATTGCAGGCAGACTTTTTGACATTTCAGTTTAATTCACATCGCACGGAAGTAGAATGAACCGGCCGACTTATTGACGCACAAAACCATGATATCTCTATTGTCTGGGAGGATTGATTCAGTGGAGAAAAGGAAGACTTGAGATCACTAAATATCCTCCCGGGGTTGCTGTACCGTACTGTGGATCAGATCGACAACACCACCACGCCTCTTATTAAACCGACAGTCGATGATGAAGAGCGGAAGCAGGTGTTTGTAATCACTCGAAATATGAGTACCCAGCAGAAGATACCACAACCTCGATTAGACAAAACACCAAGAGGTATACCATCCCCCGACACTAAAACAACTGTAACGGAGAAAGTAGCTGAAGAACCCACCGAACAAATGACAAGCGGAGCGCTTCAAGAGCATAGCCACTGCACAGAAAAAAAATGCATGGTGTGCCCAAATTATCGCTTATCTGAATGGAGAATGTAATGAGGTACCATTACATAAGTGATATTAAGGTTGAAATATCACAGTTCATTTTCAGTCTTGCGATCTGAAATATGAATATTGGATTATAAGTTAGTATAGTCCACCCTGATAAACAGATTCAGACACAAATACCGAATCCAAGAGGGGATCTAATAGTAAGAGTACTATTAAATCAGTTTTATACTACATGTTTGGATCAATTATAGCATTAGCTCTAAACCACTCCTAATATATTTACTCTTAAATCTACCGTCTTGCAGCCACACGCCTTAGTTATATATATATATTAACATATATAATTAAGGGGCTATTTAACCAACTAAATAGCCCATACCAAAGTTTAATCCTACTTAAACTATTGGGGAACAAATTACATTTGTTCCTAACCAATTGCACGCTTCTTCACTTGCAATTTATACAGTGTAAGCCTGTAACAGCTAGCCTGTTACACCTGGTAGCACTTGTTGGTCCATCTTAACGACCACGGTTCCGTTTCGCTGGTTAACTAGCGAAACGAAGGTTTTAGGAGCCGCTCGATTGACATGGCGATCGTGAACACGAGCGTCAAGTTGTGCCAGACCTTGTGAAGGAGGCCTTCCCTCACTTTCGACAATGTGCCGTGGAAACCGTTGTTGAGATGATGCGGACCACGAGGACCGACATCATCACCATCCTCCAAAGCAAGTCCTCGGAGGAAGCTTTGAACATTGTAAATCGTTTCAAACGATTTTACCTTGATTCACATGTGCGTTCCGCGTCATTACTATCGCGGTCGACACCCTCAACGCCTACGGCGAGCGTTGAGGCTGTAAAGGCGCGGATTCCGCTCTTTACTGGTGAAGGGGGTGAAACCCTATGAAGATGGCTGGCAGAAGTGGAAGATGCCGTCTCTGCGCAGAAGATTGTTGACCCACGTCAACAAGCTTTTTTTTCGACAACATGCCTGGGCGGTCGTGCCAGTGCATGGGCGATGAGTCACAGAGCCACTGATGAATCTGCGTTCTTGACTTACCAAAAATTAAAAGCTGAGCTTAAACTCAACTTGGAAGCTCCGGAAATGGAACTTAGTTGCCGACAAGAGTTCATGGAACTCCGACAAGGTAAGCTTAATTTAGAAGCTTACGCTCAGAAGATCCAATATTAGCTATCAAATATTGTGTATGAGCCGGTACGTCCTGTCATGCAGGTCACTGGCTTCATGAGGGGACTGAATGATGGTCCTATTAAGCAGAGTCTCTATTGAAACCGACCAAAGACTCTGAGGGTTGCTATCGACCAAAGCATCCGGGAAGAATTTAGCATGTGATCCGTGTATGCTTTATTTGGTCGAAGGACTCAGCAGCCTTTCGACTCTAACATGCAACATCATCATGTTAATCATTTCCCAAACAGACGAGGTTCCCACTTCGTCCTAAGACATCAAAACCCGTGCCAGAGTATGGGCGGAGGAGGTCCGGAACAAATGGACTATCAGTTGCAGTTGCCTCAACGACGAGGCAACCGAAGAATAAGAAGTTTCTTCGCTTCAATTGATACGCGAAGATGGGCCATACGCCCACGAGTGTATGGCGCCACGGCTGGCTCCACGCAGTCAGCGGACTGGACAGTCCGCTGGTCGGCGACGTCAACAGGGGCAACGCTCTATTGATGCAAAAAACGGCAACAACCAGTAGGGGCGGGGTGCCCTACTGGACGGGTTATTTCACATGCCGACATCGGGCATGTGAAGAAAAAAGCCCCAGACGGGACTATGTCCTGTCCAAAGGTACAGGGTGAAGGGAAACCTCTTATCACCCTCGTGGTTACGCCACATGAAAACGTTGACCCCATGCGCGCTTTGTTTGACACAAGAGCGTCAAACAATTTCGTTAGAACTGAATATCTAACATCGTTGGATTTCGTGGGGGTTGATACCCCACGAAGTATGTTGATCGTCCGGTTAGCAACAGATGCAACCGTGACTATACCAAAGCGTGTGATTTACACACGCTTCGTGCTGGATGAACTGTCATTCGAGGATGAATCTATCGTCCTCGATTTAGACGACAAGTTTGATGATGTCTTGGGCATCACTTGGATATTCAAGCACAAACAAACGATCGACTGGATCAACCTGTCGATCTACTGCGGCGGATCCACAAGAACCGATCACCCTGTGAGTAATCTGGCTGTATCAAACGATACAGCCGCATTGTCAGACAGTCTGGAGGATAGCGATGGCACCACCAGGTCTGATCTGACACTATTGGCGGTAGCTACATCCGCTGATAAAAGTCCAGTGGGACTAACCCACGCAACGGAAGCGTCGTTTCGTGTTGGTAACGTGTGCAACACGGGTGACAAACACCCCCGTGTTTAAGTGTCCACGACAGACGACGGTCGTTGTGATGAAGAGAGAAATCCGCGGTGGGAAATACCCACCGTGAGAGCGGAGAGATATCCGCGGTGTGAAACACCTACCGTGAGAACAAAGATACCAAAACGAGGGAAGACTATCCTCGTGTCGAAAACGAAGAGCTCACGACTGAGAGCAGTCGTGAGCAAGAAGAGTCCATGGTTAGCAGCGGCTACCATGATGGAGATGTCTTGCTTATGAGTGATAACGATCACCTTGTTGCAACACAGGCAATCGATCAGACGAGCACATCTGATCGCGTGAACGAGTAGTCGAGACGATCAACGTCTTCACGCAGACAGAGACCGGATTATCTACCCAGTATCTGGCACTCGATAATCCTCCGAAAGAAGGTTCGGAAGTGATGGCTCTCCCAGCTCTAAGCGGGAAGAAATTTGAGCAGAATTTGCACGATAATTAGATCGAACAGATCTGCGTCATCGTTGCAACAGATGATGTTGTGGATATTCGTTAACGAATATCCACACTGCAAGCGGACGACATTGGGAACGAGACCGTTCCCAATGAGCAACCGAAAGTCCAGCGGTTTGAAACGCAGAGTTGGGAGTCGCTTAAAGAAAACTCCCCGTACTACGAAGTACTTTGGGAATACGCCGACGTATTCGTAAAGAAGTACCTTGTGAGTTTCCTAAGGACAAGGGAGCTCGCCGTGAATTGACCTCGTGCCAGGCACGAAGTATTGTGTCACGCGGCAATGGCCATTACCACGTGACCATGTCAAAGCGATCGACGAGTTCTTGGAAACTCGTCGCAAGGCAGGACATATGCAGGAATCTACCTCCCCGCACTCCAGTCCCACCTTCTGTGTGAAGAAGTTCACTAGTGAGTGGAGAATCGTACATACTTTCAACTAGCTGAACGCGGCCACGGTACCGGCACAAAGGCCGATACCGCGAAAGGATGTCATCATTGATGGCATGAGCGGGAGCACCGTCTTCAGTGATCTCGACTTGAGAGATGGATTTTATCAAATCCTAATGCGTGAGAAAGATATTCTTCTCACGGCAGTAAGCACCCCAAGCAGTATGCTTTGGGGGTGGCTTGTGATGCCACAGGGGCCCCGAAATGTCACTGCGACATTTAACAGGTGTATAACGCATCTATTACGGCCGGTGCATGAATTTGCACCGAGCTACTTCGACGATGTGCCCATGTACAGCAAAGCTGAACATAATAAAAAAGATGTAGATGTTCATAAAGAATATCTACGACGGGTTTTAGAGCTTATGCGTAACCATAAGCTCTATGCCAACTTGAAGTAGTGCACCTTCGGTGCACCCAAGATACCCGTTCTTGGATGTTTTGTGGGCAATAACGGGTGCGCCCTGATCCGGAGAAGATAAGAATGATCGTGGAATGGTCTACGCCAAATAATGTCAAGAAACTTCGAAAGTACCTTGGGCTGGCAACATATTTGCACAAGTATTCGTGCAATTATGCTGGCCTCATTCGACCCCTTTTTCAGTTACTGAAGAAAGATGTTGAATGGCACTGGGATACCAAGTGCCAAGACGCTTTTGATGCAGTCAAGCGAAGCTTGACTGAAGCGCCTGTATTGGCCATAGCCGAGCGGACATTTCACGCCGTTTGCGACGCGAGTGATTTCGCAATCGGCTGTGCCTTTAGGCAGCGCGATCATGATGATCGTGATCGCGTAATCTTTTACAATTCGCGTCAGTTGCGCCCAGCCGAGCGCAACTATCCAGTGCATGACAAGGAACCCCTTGCCATGAAGTATGCACTGGCAAAATTTCGAATCTATATCTCAGGAGATAGACCATTTCTATTGACCGATCCGTCAGGTGCCGGATATTGAACGTATAGAATCACAATCCGAAATTGGGTTGGACGCTCGATCTTTGCGGCGAAGGCTACAGTCTGTTACCGGAAAATCACGCTCATTGACACCAAAAACGCGTTTCAATTAGATTACTGGCGAGAAGGACCGGATTGCTCGGCTCAATGTCATCTTGCTTTTCCCGTTGCCTGTGGAGTGGAATGTATTCCACAGAACAATGATGGCGCCACGAATGCGCTTCCAAGACTGCGTCGGTGCTGTTTGTGTCGTTAAACTTGGCTACAGGCAACGTGTTTGGGAGTATTCGGTCGGTTCTAAAGGAGCCAAGTGGGGCGTCGTATGTGCCAAGAATATTATTGAAATCGTCAAAGAATCTCCGGTATCGTCAACCCACGGCGCCAATGCCACTGAAGCCGAGAGACTTACTGCTGCGTATCAAGCAAATATTGTTGTATTTGACCTTCCAATTGACATTTGCTCATGTCTTTATATCCATATTCCAGCAAGTGTCAAGTACTCGGAAATGATCATGACGATTGTCCAAGGAGTTGTCAAACAGCTCGTGACCAATGGTGACAAGGTCATTGCCACGACAGAAAACGTCCAGGGTTTACTCACTGGTCATGGCTTGATTCCAAACGATAATGCCATGAAAGTGACGGAACTCGAAAATATCGTCAACTTGAACTCGAGCTGTGGCTTCCAGCTCAAGCGGATCACGGTTCGCGTCATTCGATCCGTGCTCAAGTATCGGGGCGCCTCGTGTCCAGGTCTATCAATCGTCGATCGTCTTAACGATATTCTCATCGTCACCAACAATTGCATGGGCGAACTCTTGGCGACGAAAACAGCAAGCGGCGTATAAGACGCGGATTTTACTGCAGAAAACGTTTGGCTTCATTTTCGATTGATTGATTGAAACGGGCTTGACAGACAAGGGCAAGAAAGTGTCCGAAGATGATTATATGCTCGAGATGGCAAATTTAGACCTCAATGTCCTCTCGGTCGTTGATCCCACGGGCATTGCATACATGGCCGCCGAGTGTGTACAGCCAATTTGTGGCCCCACGGCCTATTTAGGCGAAATTGACGATGGCACCTTGTTTGATGCGTTGGGGTTGTTGACAATAGACGAAGCCTTTTTAGGGAGCTATGCGACATATACGCACGCAGGCGATGTGATTGTGCATTTGATTTGGGCGGTAGGTGTCATGGGGGGCTCTCCATTTTGTGCAATTTACTAAAAGAGATAACCTCTCAAGTACGATAAATAACAAAATATAAAAAATAAGATTCGACGGTGCAAATCATTGAGGCGAGGTGCAAATGATTGCGGGTTTGGCGCAAATGATTGAAAAAATTTGTACTTGCAAATGATTCATCGAGTCTTGTGCTTATCACCAACAAAACGTTTGGAAGCGACAAGACACTTACATATTGTCACACGGGTGTCCTATCAGTAATTGCCTCTACGAATGATTCATCGAGTCTTGTGCCTAACACCAACAACACGTTTGGAGGCGACAAGACACTCACATATTGTCATACGGGTGCCGTCTCAGTAATTGCCTCTACGAATAATTGGGAATGAATCATTGAGTCTCTGTGTTTGGAACAAAAACACCAATAGAACCTTTGGATGTGACAAACTCCATCCAGCAACCAAATTTCCCCATTCATATCAGTATGTCATTCTGCATGTAAATGACCGTTTGTAAATGTAAGATGAGCATTTTTATCACTGCGGTAGAAATGCTTTTGACGAAAAAACGAAATTTGCTTGAGCATATCATGATGGAGCTGAAACTGATTTCACAAAATGAGGGGAGGAGAAAGCTCGTTGATAAAATAATTGTCATCACTGCCTCCGCTTTTTTTTCTTGCCACAATTTCTCGTATCAATCGTTTAGTCAAAGCCTCCCTGACGGATAACATCATATACACCTAGAGCAAATGTGATTCACTTGCACAATTTGATTTTCAAGAAAAACATCATACTTGCTTCATTTGTAGATCTTCTTGAAGTTAAATTTTCGACTTTGGAATAGTTGACACGTGCTTTGGTGTACCTGCGGGAGACCACTTCACCACACTCCAGTCCCACCTTTGTGTAAAGAAATCCAGTCTTTTGGGCGATCGATCGAAAGCAAGTACTCGGCGCTTTTCTCAGGATAATATGTAAATTCTTTGCAGGTGTTGAAGCAGGTATACTGCACGATGCTCACAAGCAGCGTCAACGCGTCCTTGTTTACAAAAAGCAATGAAGACCGATGTTCCCTTCTTCATACTTCATTCGCAATGAATAACGTCACCACGGATGACCAATTCATCCCCTGGTTTCAGGGAATCGATTTTTCTTCAAACTTAGGGGCTAGATGCCGGTTCCAACCATAAGATGCAAAAAGCTCTGTTCCCTTGATTGCTAGGAGAAGTGCTCTCTGAAAACGCTTCAAAACTACCGTATTTTAGTAGCTCATCGGCCTTGTAACAGGCTAGCTGTTAGGCTTACACTGTGAAAATTGCAAGTAAGAAGGCGT
>MIQA02014872.1:1745-30379 GCA_001887855.2 Sclerospora graminicola | reverse complement strand
GGATGCACTGAACTGCACATCACACCATCAAGTGCCGCCAGCGCCGCACCCAGGGTCATCAGATTTAGCAGCACTTTGGGCAGCATTCCAGCCAGTCGCGGACTCTGCAAAGGCCACAACGATTTGGTATTTCGAGACTGCAAAATGTAGAGCAGCACAGGCGCGAAACTCACGACAGCTAGTGTCCACCAAGCATTCTGCAAGAGGCTGCTTTTCCTTTCTCTTCTGCAGCTGTAAGATCATGTCTTCAACTGTGTCCTTAATTATGTAGCGCTTCACGATGACATCCTGCGTCTGGCCGCATTCAACAATCCCGTCGTGCGTCTTACTCGCGTCCCCTATTAGAAGGGGCGTGATACCAAAAGCAGAGGTGATTTTAAGTAATATATACCTCTCTTTTTTGTAAAAGTAATTCGGAGGATTCGATGAGATAAAAATGACCATCATTCCTCAACGATGATTCTCATTGGCTGAAAAATTTTGCGAGAAAGAATCAATGCTCAAAAAACCTTGGCCACGAAAACGTCATTTCGCACGCCCTTGGACATCGTGGGACGAAACGGAATAATGGAGCACATAGGGCAGGCAAAGCCGTTTCTAAAAATCTAATTTTTGTGGAATATCGCTAAAAAGCCATAGATTTAGGAAGGTTTTTGACGGGGGCAAAAAATGAAGGCTATAAAAAGCTCAGTTTTGTCTCAGAAAACGACCGATTAACACTGCAAAAAATACGACGATGATGCCGCGTGTCTTTGCTACATTTCAATCCAACTTTTGCGCTAAACAGTGGAGGGGTTGGAGAATAGCATCAATTTTTAGAAGTGCACATTCTCCGCCCGAACAGAGAAGCTACACTCTAATTACTTTACGTTTTATTTCGGTAACTCTATAAAATGCTCGTCTTGCATACAGATTTGATCCCCTCTTTGCGAATACATACCGAGTTTTGGCAAAGTGACATTAAGTTTAAAGTTAACGTTACTTGGTTCAAAAGTTCAAAACCGGTATTATTTTGGTGAGGTTATTTACATTTCTGTTTATATCCTGGAAGGTTTCCTGGGACGGCGGGGCGGTATTTTAGGTCAAGAATAGCAGTAGAATCTCAGGAAAGCATCGAATAGTTTCTAGGTAAACACTTCTCAATAAACATTGCAATATTAATATTAACTTTGCTTTACTTTACTTCGTCTAATACATCATCAAGCTGTTTCCGTCTATCAACCATGTTTCATATGAACAGATAGTTTGATCATGTCACGAGCCACCAGTAGAAATTCTGAAGAAGAGAAGCCTACCACGCTGGGAAATCAAGGTGTCCAGCTGGTAGACATTGAAAGGCGTGATCAACAGACTTGACCGGCTAGAATCAAGCCGGAAACAGCACAACATGGAAAACTCCTGCTTCAACATTTCCAGGGGGCTTGAAGCAAGGATGCGAATAGCATCCTTAGAAAGCACGCCTGAGAAAAAAACCTGCCGGTGTGGAGTGTTGCCGGGAGCTCGTCCCGAAATTTGTAGGCTTAGATAACGCTAACTTGCAACACCGGGCATACCATCAAACATGCGATCGGTTTTCAAAAACTCCATCGGTACGAGAATGCTAGCAAACTATTGATGAAAAGGAAATTTTAAAAAGGTTTGGGTGTCGGTTTTAAACAATAGGACACAAGGTTCATCCGTCAAGTCGCCATTGCAGAGTCTGCATGTGTCTACCTCCGGTTGGAAGTTTTTAAAGTAGACCTATCTAAGTGGAACATCGATAAAGTACTACAATCGCCTATTGGAGTTCTGTTTGCCATATGCTATCGATATTTCACACAACAGTTACACCGTTTCAATCCGTGCAAGCATTTACGGCAACTAAACACCCTAAAAATGGACACGGGACAAGCACTTTCTACACCTAGTGGCAATTACGAAAGACGTTGGTGAAAGTGAGCCACTCTGCTCGAAAATGTGGTTCACTATACATCAAGCGAATTGAAAATAATTTTGCTGGCCAAATACGACCATTCAAGATTGAACTATCTTCGACAAGTTGAGGGATTGCGTCAGTTTGCTCAGGCAATCGAGAATGACAGCAATGAAGGTTGAAATTTTTAAGATGAAACGATAGAGCAAAAGCAAAAAAAAGAAACGAAAAAATCGGACACGCAGAAGGAAAATGCCGAGCAAAAAACACCATGCAAGTGGACGTCACCCTAAGTATTACAGGGAGATCAAATAGTGATTCAAAGTGGATTCTGGACAGCGGTGGGAAATATGCACCTAGAAAACGATCTTTCAGAAGTGGAATAAGTCAAAGGAACCCATTTTCCAATCGGACGGTATGAAACGAAAGTTACGAAAAAGGGATGGGTAAAATTTACCACGTACTGGAATGGAAACCAAGATGTAATTCGACTCGAAAACGTCTTTTACGTTAAAAACCTTGCCAAGAAAATCTTGTCTTATGATCTTTTCCAAGCTAAAGGGTGTGGCATTTGGAAACAATCGAAGGCTTGGTATTGAATACAACTTGACTTTTCCAACTTTGATAGAGATTGAGATGATTGATACTCGTTTTGTCGAAAACCTGAGGCGCTGTGCAAAACATGGAGATATACCAAACGCATACGTTAAAGCCTTGGAAACGGAACAAGAAATATATTTGCCCATACCGGAAGACATGGATTAGGTTGCGAAATGTAACGATGCAAGTGTAGATTCAAGGTTCACGGTTTAAAAGATATTTTCCATGTTGTGCTGTTTCCGGCTTGATTCTAGCCGGTCAAGTCTATTGATCACGCCTTTCAATGTCTACCAGCTGGACACCTTGATTTCCCAGCGTGGTAGACTTCTCTTCTTCAGAATTTATACTGGGGGCTCGTGACCTGTTCAAATTATCGGTTCATGTTGCAAGAGATGAAACAAGGTTGATAGATGGAAACAGCTTGATGATGTATTAGATGAAGTAAAGTAAAGTTAATATTAATATTACAATGTCTATTGAGAAGTGTTTAGCTAGAAACTATTCGATGCTTTCCTGAGATTCTAAAGGTATTCTTGACCTAAAATACCGCCCGACCGACCTCGGTTGGTGCAGCGGTTAAGGCCCTGCCCCCGGGACCGGGAGATTGCGGGTTCGAGTCCCACTAGGGACGAAATCCAAAGTCGAACCAACTTGGTTGGGTTGTAAGTATAATGAGACGTATTCAACCTAAAATACCGCCCCGCCATCTCAGGAAACCTTCCAGGACATAAATGCGACTTTGTGAGTAAATGTAAAAACCTCACCAAAATAATACCGGTTTTGAACCAAAATTACAAAGAGAAAAAAATCAAGTAACTTTAAGCTTAATGTCATTTTGCCAAAACTCGGTATGTATTCGCAAAGAGGGGATCAAATCTGTATGCAAGACGAGCATTTATTAGAGTTACCGAAATAAAACGTTAAGTGATTAGAGTGTATTAACAACTTATTACCAGATATTGAGCAGGTTATAGCGTCTTGTTGAGAAGGTTATACGTCGTCAGCGTCTTGTATAAGTAGACGCCTCTGCTGCATACTTTTTATAAGAAAAAACTCACTGTACATTGCGACAAGACAAAGTTTCAGCCCTTTCCCTAACAAGAAGTACGAAAACAAGATAGGTAATCACGTTTAACGGTAAATGGATGACCTTTACTACATGTATGTCACTCGTACGCTAGCTGCTTCTTCATTAATTACATGGTCTCACGCAGCGAGAAACTATGTATCTGACTCTATGAGCGATGTCATCATAAGATTGCGCTGGAGAGGTCAGTCAGGTCTCCATTATTGAGCTCGAAAACACTGTTTATAGTAAATTTAAACAACCGGAAGCACATGTATTTCGTGTCATTTTACGGTCATCTTCCCATCTGTCTCTAATCATGAGAACTATTATACCCATCTGGATCACCTCACTGTTAGTTTTAGTGGTGAAAAACCAGCTGCTTGTTGGCACTAACGTAGTAAACGCGGGTGGCGTTGGATATCACTAGGTTCGGATTACGGACATACTAAGAACCTAAGCGACTTCAAGCCTGGCGAGCCCCTACGAGCTACTTTCTCTTGAAAACGATAAAAAACTTTTTTTTTGTTGATGCTGTTTTTCAGTCATTCTACATTTTGCCACATCCAGCAGTTACTTTATCAATCTCAAACGTTACTATAATGGCGTTTTCTTCATCATGCACGAGGCTTGTTGGAGCGATTCTGCTACTTTTCATTACCCTCAATAGCTTTGTCCAATCGCAATGCTCCGACGTTCATATTGTCTTTGCTCGTGGAACTGGCGAGATGCCTGGTCTTGGTGTATGTGGTGAACCGCTTGTTCGTGAACTCACGTCTAACCTTCCTGGAAGGAGCGTTTCATCCTACGCTGTCAAATATCTCGCGTCTCCTGAACAAATGAGTGCTGGACCGGGGGCCACCGACATGACAAACCACGTCATTTCCGTAGCAGAAACCTGTCCCGATACCGTCTTCGTGCTCGGTGGCTACTCTCAAGGTGCGAGCGTCACGGACATTGCAATTGGTGTCAGGACAATGCTTGGTGCTGGTGCCACCATTCCAGAGACGTTAGCGCCTCGAATCAAGGCGATTGTGACTTTTGGTAACCCTCTCAAGCTTTTTGGTCAAACGATCGAAAGCTCAAGCTCGACCTATGGATCCAAGGCCATTGAGTTTTGCAATAGGGGAGATCCAGTGTGTGCTGCCGGCTTCAACATGTTAGCGCATCTAATGTACGCAACGGATGGAAGTGTGACGACTGCGGCTCAGCAGGCTGCTGCATTGGTGGAAAATGGAGCCGCTGAGCAGCAGAATGCTCAGGATAGCGTTGAACAAATGAGGTTTCTGCGTGCTTAAAAAGGAACGTCGTCTCGATGTGGTGCTGAGTGCTTTTTAGTTATTTTGTTAAGATGATGACGTTTGAGTTGCATAGTTAGTTGACTGTCAATATAAAACTAGTTTTCGTTTATCAGAATGTTTGCATCACATATTAGTGCAGCTTGAACAACATCTCATGGCTTGTATAAGTAAGGAAATATGCTGGAAGATAGGATAATTGACTAATGGGCAGGTCGTAGGTAGAATTACCTATCTACGTATTCTGGCAAAGCCATATTAGGTAGGCATCAAACATTGTAAATTTGACATTCTGGCAGCATACAAATAGACCAAACCGTGTTGAAACCGCGACGCCTAAGAGGCGGTTTTCATTTTTTGATCGGCACTCAGTAGCGAGATATATGTTGGGTTTTGTCACTCGTTGTATCCATGTCACTTTAGTGACTTCAATGTGTAAGTACTTAATAGTACTTAAGTAGTAATAGTACTACTAATAGTAAAGCAGAGTTACTTCCTATTACTATGCACTTCTACAGTTTATTCTGTACGACAGTGAAAGTATTAACCCCGTTACGGTCGGTGCCTGAATGGCCCCGGGGACTCAAGGTGAGGTGAGTAGCGCCCTGCGCTTCACCTGTGAGAATGTCAACTGACACCTCACCTTGCACGCCCTACTTTATATTAGTTAGACATGAATATAATTGCATATACAAATATCTATATATATATATATTGTTGAAGTTTAGTTTGCCTTTAACTTCATAACCGCCCTGCAGTAGACGCCCTGCGTCTGGGTGCTCTGCATCCAGTGTATATGTAACCGCCCTGCGGTAGACGCCCTGCATCTGGTTGCCCTGCAACCCATATATATGTAACCGCCCTGCGGTTGACGCCCTGCGTCTGGATACCCTGCATCTGGTTGCCCTGCAACCCATATATATGTAACCGCCCTGCGGTTGACGCCCTGCGTCTGGATACCCTGC
Organism: Sclerospora graminicola; assembly: GCA_001887855.2. Lineage (NCBI taxonomy): Eukaryota > Oomycota > Peronosporomycetes > Peronosporales > Peronosporaceae > Sclerospora > Sclerospora graminicola. The sequence continues at coordinate 24,538 of MIQA02014872.1, read as the reverse complement.
ATCTGGTTGCCCTGCAACCCATATATATGTAACCGCCCTGCGGTTGACGCCCTACGTCTGGATGCCCTGCATGTTACATACATGATGGGTTGCCCTGCAACCCATCATGTATGTAACCGCCCTGCGGTAGACGCCCTGCGTCAGCACCTTCCTAACGGCCCTGCCGTAGACGTCTTGGGTGTCTTTCCTTTTCTTTATATGTTTGTAACCTTCCTGCAACTTGGTCGCTCATCCGGTATCCGGATATCTGACACTCCCCCTCGACCTGGTGACTGGAAGGTATCACATGTCGTAAGGTTTGTGCTTGACAGCTCTGAGTCCTACCCAGAGGACGGTGCCTGGGTCCCTGCCTCTGCCCGTCACTTAAACGCGCCCTGCACGTAAGTCTGTAGTTGCTCCTCCTTTAATTGCTTCAAGTAGATTGCCTTGAAACTGGTCGTCTGCCTTCGCCCTGCGTGGCACGACGCCTAACATCGTTCGGAAACGCGTGAACTTTACACGCTCTAGTGCCTTGGTTAATATATCTGCCACTTGATTGTTTGTCGGCACATGTTCCGTCCTAAGCCTTTCTTCTTGTATCAATGTCCTCACGTAATGATACTTGTTCTCAATGTGCTTGACATGATGATGTTTACCAGGCTTCTTCGTGAGATATATGGCTGCCATGTTGTCGCAATATATCTTCGGTGTTTGTGTCTTGACCTTTAACTCCTTGCATAACTTGTGTACCCACTGCAAGTCCCTTACACCTTCATGCATCGCATAGTATTCAGCTTCCATGGTGCTTAGTGCATTGATTCCTTGTTTGCGTGATCCATAGCCGATCACAGCTCCATCCATCATTGTTACGTAGCCGCTGATGCTTCTTCGATCTTCTTTATCGTTAGCATAGTCTGCATCCGTGTAGACAGTTAATTCAACTGCTTCTACAGGTCCTTGTCGTATCACCATCAGCAATCCAAAGTCCTTGGTTCCTTGTAGGTATCTGAACACTCGTTTCGCTTGTGCATAATGTTCTGCCGTATGGTTGCTTAAATATTGCCCCAACCTTCTCACAGCATGCGCAATGTCCGGCCATGAGCCCGATACCAAGTACTGCAGTGCTCCAACTGCCTCTCGGTATGGCTGTTCACGAGTATCTTCCTTATTAGTGACGGTATACGTCGCCGCTTCAGGTGTTGGCGCTGGGTTACACGTTGCCAGATGGAACCGCTTTAATATTTCCACAACGTATGCTTCTTGACTGAAGAATATGGTCTTGGCATGTCGGTCTATCGTCACCTCGACATCCAATAGATACTTGACTGGTCCAAGCTCTACCAGTTCAAACACTTCCTTGAGTTGTGTCCTTACTTGATCACAATCAGCTTCATTTCCCATGAGCAATAGATCATCCACGTATACAGTGAGCAGCATATCAATCTCCCCCTCTTGGAATCGGGCGTACAGGCCCCAGTCACATTTGACTCGAACAAAGTGTAGCCGTCGTAGTCGGTCATGTAAGCTTGCAATTCCATACGTTAGGAGCCTGCTTTAGTCCATAGAGAGCCTTGACTAACTTGCACACATAGTCTTGTTTGTTGTCTTCAAAGCCGCTCGGCTGTTCCACGAGAACTTCCTGTAAGTCTCCATGTAAGAAGGCTGTCTTCACATCATATTGTAGTACCACCCATTTTCGCTGTAGCGCAAAGTATAGCGCCGCTCGAATAGTGTCAAATCTGATCACTGGTGCATATGTCTCGCAATAATTTATACCGTAGACTTGCTTGAATCCTTGCACCACTAGCCGTGCTTTAAAACGTTTAACGTAGCCCTGATCGTCCTTCTTAAGTGCATACACGCATCGATTTGTGATAACATTCTGTTCTGTGCACTTCGTCCTTCGCGGTACTAATATCCATACATCATGTTTCTTCAATGATGTCATCTCTTCATGCATAGCAGCTAGCCAGTAGTCTGCGTACTGCTCATCAGCAATAGCCTGCTTGTAGGTCTGTGGTACTTTGATTTCATCTGCAAGAAGCTTGTCTATTGGCTGTGTCACATTGCCCTCATATGCGCCCTGCGCTAGCTTCTGCTTCCTTGCCCTCTTGGATGTCACATGATACACTTGCACATAGTCCTTGTACTTCGAATTAGTCCTCCTTTTTCTTGTAGGTCGTATATCCGTGTCTTGTACACGCTTCGTTGTGGAGTCCGATTCCCCCTGACCTTCGATGTACACTTCAACCGGTTGTAGGTTGGTATCTTGTCTTGTTGCCACCGGATTGTCTTCGGCAAACTCAAGACTTCTCATGTCTTTTCGCATTTTGACGAACGGAGGTTCAGATGACAGCTGTTTAGCTTCATCACCATAGGTATTGTCGAGAAGTATCTCCATGTACTTCGACTGTATTGTATAGTCTTCTTTGAATCGTATGTTGTCTTGCCTTGCTGTTCCAACAGCACCCGTTCTGATATCCATGAACTTGTACCCTTTCGTGCTCGATGAGTATCCCAGCAGGATCTCTGTCCTTGTCCTGGTTCTCAGCTTCTCTTTTTGCTTACGTTTTCCATCCGGTATGTAGACGAACACCACGCAGCCCCGTGTCCGTAGATGTGATACATCTGGGCGTTCTTCATACAATAGCTCATGTGGTGTGTGATCTCCAATTGTCTTCGATACTGTGACATTCCATGTATCCACTACATGCAGTAGGCACTCACCCCATAGGATATAGGGAAGTTGTGTAGCTTCTAGAAGAGTCCTAATCGTCGTTACGATGACACCATTCCATCGTTCTGCCATACATTTTCTTGTGGGCTGTATCCGTTTTTGGTATGTGTCTTGGTCCTTCTTTGACAGCAATACTCTTATAGATCGGAATTAATCAGCTCTGTTCCTTGATCAGCAAACAGTTCTTGTACAACTCTTCTCTTGTGTTTGAACTCTGTGTTCAACCTTGTAACTAGCTTCTTGATGTTGTTTACTGCACTTGACTTCTTGTCTAGTAGGAACGTCCACTTGTAACGTGAGTACTCATCCACATAAGCAAGAAATATTCCACATATTGCACTCTTCTCTTCAATTGTATCCACATCCATGTATAGCCGTTGTAGTGGTCTTTCGGCCTTCTTAGTTTTGGATGGATAATGCATTTGTCTTCGACACTTCACACGGAACACAAGCATAGTGGTTCAACTCCTTATTGATCTTAATGCCCTGCACCAAGTTATTTCTTTCCATTTTACGAAGTAGCTCCATCCCCACATGGTTTTAACAACGATACCACGTCTCCGTGTTAGCCTCTGCCTTTCTTGATTTCTTGCTTGCACTCTTAGTTTCTTCAATGGTTGTCGTAACGCCATACGTTCCCATTGGTATACAGGCAGGATGAGGGGAGAACATGCGGTAGATACCCGCCATCTTCATGAATCTTATCTTGAATGCCACGGAGTCCCTGCTCCATTCTTTCTTCAAGCAGCATACCTTCTGGTTGCGCGAGATTAGCATTCGAAAGCCTCGCTCTTGCACTAGGTCCAGCGATATCAGGTCGACTCGTGCCCCTGGCACATACCATACGTTCTGCAAAATGCATCGTTTCCATGTGTTGCCATCTTGCATCATGATCACCACGCTTCCTTTCTCTTTTACGGTGACATGCGAACCGTTCATCATCACTAGCTGTCTTCCTTCAACCTCTTGAAGGTGCGTAAAACAATCACGTACGCCACATAGATGTACTTGGCTTCCACAGTCTAGCTTCCACTCGATGATGTCTTTTGGTGTTTCTTCCACATCGGTCGTAACCATGAGTACAAAGTCTTGTTGTCTTCCATGGTTTGACTGGCTGTTTCCTCGTCCTTCTTGTCTTGGACGACTATTGGCGCGTGGTTCATATCTTGAATGGTTGTTTCCACGACCTTCATTTCTTTGTCGACCATTACCACGACCACCTCTGTGGTTTATGCCACGGCTTCGACTTATAGTTCTGCTTCTAAAACGTGAGCGCCCTCTTTGCCCTTGCGCTTCAACACGTCTTCCATTAGTGCAGTCACGTGCCCAGTGTCCGCGTTCATTGCATACGCGGCAGTGGCTTCGCCTTATCGCTTCATTAATATTTGTGCTTCTCATGCTTGGTCCATGGCCCGCCCTGCGTGCCTCAACGTTGGTTACTTGTAATGCGACTCCGCGCGCTCCGTCACGTCGTTGACCAGTGTAGTCATGCATCCTTTCCGCTTGAAACAGTCGATTTCTAACTTGAGCCAGCGTCAATTCTGCGCCAGGAGTCAGCGCCTTCATTCTTGAGTATTCGTTACCCAATTCAGGATACACACTCGCTGCTCTTGTAAGTAGTATTTCACCAAACTTCTCATCCGATATCGGGCCACCAGCTTTCTCTAGTTCCACTGCGAGCTTCACCATGTCGTTTATATAATTTTCCATACGTTGGTTGTTCCGCAACTCCGTACTCAGCATCTCTTGTAGAACGTCAAGCTTGTTTCGCGGCGACATTCCGTCCACTTCGGCTAATATTGCATTATATAGCAAATGCGCCTGTCCTGTCTCGATCGCATTGTTCAGCCTCAATGCGAGATTCGCGCTTAGTGAGTCCACAAGAAACAAATGCGCCTTCTTGTTGCGTATGTCCCAGCATCGCTCAGCATTATTGTTTCGCATGTCTTCAAACCTCTCTCTGCCTTCGGCAAGCGCTAACATCCCTTGCGCGGCAAACTTCGCCCTTATCTTGAGTTTCCAAATCGCGCAATCATCGGCTCCCGTCAACTCCGGTACGCGAATATCACGGCTTGTATCTTTGATGACCATTTGTTCGTCCTCTTTGGTTGGTTGATGTGTAGCTTGATACTTAGCGTAGGCTGTAGATACGTCCGTCTTTGTCTTGCGACCACTTTCCTCTTGTTTTTGAAAAGCGACTATGTCGAATGGGGTGGATCCAGTTATGTTTTCTTTTTCTTCTCCGAATTGTTCTCTGGGTTCGGGTCTGACCCGCGGTTCTGACCAATCAGCATCACCGGTTATTGGGCTCATAACCTGTTGGGTTTTGTCACTCGTTGTGTCCATGTCACTTTAGTGACTTCAATGTGTAAGTACTTAATAGTACTTTAGTAGTAATAGTAATAGTACTACTAATAGTAAAGCAGAGTTACTTGCTATTACTATGCACTTCTACAGTTTATTCTGTATGCCAGTGAAAGTATTAACCCCGTTACGGTCGGTGCCTGAATGGCCCCGGGGACTCAAGGTAAGGTGTGTTGCGCCCTGCGCTCCACCCGTGAGAATGTCAACTGACACCTCACCTTGCACGCCCTATTTTATATTATTTAGACATGAATATAATATGCATATACAAATATCTAAATATATATGTTGAAGTTGAAGTTGCCTTTAACTTCATAACCGTCCTGCGGTAGACGCCCTGCGTCTGGGTGCTCTGCATCCCAATAACTTCTACATGATGGGTTGCCCTGCAACCCATCATGTATGTAACCGCCCTGTGTCTGCACCTCCCTAGCGGCCCTGCCGTAGACTCCCTGCGTCTTGGGTGTCTTTCCTTCTCTTTATATGTTTGTAACCTTCCTGCAACTTGGTCGCTCATCCGGTATCCGGATATCTGACAATATGCATGCTGAAACTCGTGTTAATGCTTGTGTAGTCAGTTCTTTTCTCATTACCGGACTCTGACGGAAACGACGTGCTCAACGCAGCAGCATCCATGCGTCAAATAGGTGCATCGACCAGCAAGTTTCGTGCTACAATCGGAATGAAAAGTGCGTACGAGTTTGTGGACGCACCTTTCAACCCGATTGTAGCACGAAACTTGTGATTCTAAATGACAGATACATTTTTGTTGGTGGAGAAAGTGAGTAATGTAGAGGGAAGGAGATCATGAGCTGAATGGAAAAAATATTAGAAATAATAGGGGCGTTTTTCTAATGCTACGACAACTTAAACCTGTCGAGTATGTGTTGGAATTTTTTGTGATGATGTTATTCTCGATGAAAACTGACATGAAATTCCAGTTAATGAGATTATCGTGGTTTCTTACATATTGTGAATTTTAGGTTGCGTAGTATTTTAGCCGAAAATTACACATAATCTTTACATAATACATACTTTCATATTTGTCGAGTAAACAACACTTCGAGCACTTCCTCCTTAAGCGACTCCCTCACGTCTCGCACTGACACGCGAGACACCTAACTAGTACTAGCGCATTTTTCCGACAGACACCCTCTATACTAATTGATAGGGACCGCACTTTTGCAACAAGAGAATATTTAGATACACTAACCGGTGTCTACTGTAAAACCTGTATTAGAACCCCACTGGGGTTATCACTATAACCCCACCCAAATGTGGGGTTATATTCGAGGGGGGGTTCTATTTGAGAAAAAAAGTTGCGTTAAAGGACTACGGTAGTACTACTGAAATTAAAACGAAAGGTTCAACAGCAGCAGCGCTCGCTGGGTGATTTCCTAATGTCCATCCACCCCGCCATATTACGGCTTCACTCAACCAAGTGCGTATGTACTACGAGAACGTGATCGATCACTATGAGAACCCGCGTAATGTAGGCGTCATGGACTAAAACGCCAAGGACGTGGGAACTGGACTTGTAGGCGCCCCTGCCTGTGGAGATGTGATGAAGCTCCAGATTCAAGTTGTCGAGAACGGCACTATCGTAGACTCCAAGTTTAAGACTTTTGGCTGTGGATATGCCATCGCATCCTCGTCAGTGGCAACTAAATGGCTTCAAGGCAAAAGTGTAGAGGATTGTCTTAAGATCAAAAACACGGACATAGCATCGCATCTCAAGTTACCATCCGTTAAGTTGCACACGAGGATCTGTGGATGATTCAACCCAAGGTATTGGATGCGTCGAGCTATTAGCACACTTGAATCTTCCTAGTGTGCGTGACAAGAAGGATAGCGCATTTGTGGATGTCACGTTATACCCCTTGAAACCATGGGTGGCTACTATTGAGGCAAAAGGTTGCGGGATTGTATGGAACTACAAGACAGCTGAAATCGTGACGGAATTTGACGTGGGTGAGTCTCACATGTAGGATTTGCGCTACCAAAAGGACTGCTGACTCGGTCGCCATCGATGCAAGGGGCGGCAAGTGCTGCTAAAGGCCTTCTACTGTCTCCTACTGGAGCATCTCTTAGCAAACTTCGACAACGCACGATGTTGCCAATGCTTTTTTATGACCATGAAGCTATCGCGTGTAAAACGCAATTACCAGCGTCACGTATGTGCTATGACGAGTGGCTGATCGTCGTCACACGCTCCCGGATTGTCATTTGCGACTTAAATCAAAACGGCGCGGTTAGTAGTGACATAAAATTCACGAAACAATTGCTTTTGATGATTCATCTTGCTTGTTTATTATAGGTACATCATCTGGATCCAGAAGACTTGCATCGTGGTCTTCCAAGTAGTATCGCCATCTTACCAACAGGACTTTTGGCTATTGGTTGTCAAGATGGAAAAATTCGCATCTGGAGCCCATGGCAATCAAAAATTGTAGGCACTCTTGACACTGAATCTCAGAGAGGTGCGCGACACATTAGCAGGGCTTTTTATCTACGAGCTAACAGAGTCCAACGCCACTAAAACGTTTCCCAGATGTCCAGCAACTCATTTTGCTCACGACGCCACCTATTTTGATGAAACGAAGCGGAAGTGGATCCCTTCCTAAAACTGAAACGCGGCTAAGTACACAGCTCCATCATCTTGCCTGCGCAACACTGGATGGGTATGTTGTAACGTGGAAGATTTCACTCGATCCTTCAACGGCGAGCTGTGATTGCGAGAAAACGTCAGAATTTGAGCTACGAGACGTGTTTCGACAATTTGACACAGTTAATAGAGTGCATGAGCTCAAGTTCCATCCCCAACATGATTTGATGACTGCATCATGTCGTGATGGTACAATCTTTTTCTTGGATGTTGCACCGCTCTTGGATAGTAACAGACCGGACGTGCCACCAAAACGGCGTCAAAAGAACAAGATCGAGGCCCTCACTTTTGTCTTCCCCACTTCCACACAGTGCAACCCTTATCGGGCTTTTTCCAACTAGCAAGCTCCAAAGTGTCGTTATTCTCCCTGGAGCCCAAAAAGGATGCTTCACAGCTCTTTCAATTGCCCCCATCAACTCCGCGGTAGGGTCTGAAATTTCTACTGTGCAGGCAGATTCGGAACGACTGACTCTTTGGCATTTGTTGTAGTTGATTGCTTCGGATATCATGATCAAAGGCCGCTATTGTGGCAAAGATAGCGTACCAACTATCTCACAGAGTTTGTCAGCAGCAAGAGTCAAGAGTCCAGAGACCTTCGAGCGTTCATTAAACCGGTACATTGACAACGAACTTTTCACATGCTTTGGGGCTGTCATTCCCTCACGGAGGAATGTGTTTCTGTTTGCCTCATTATGAAGATAATATGAAGAAGCTGAAAATCATGTCGCTTGCAAGTTGTTTTCGCAATGCAGGGGAGTTGTGTTGCCTTACGAGTTCCGGTTTGCTTGTGCTTTGGACTTGCTTTTCGGCAGCTCCAAATCCCGTCTTAATCCCTCGAAACCGGAATCCTACTCCTGCTATTGCATTTCCATCGTCAATGTTTATTGCCGTGCGCGTTTTCGGTCGTGAGTCACGCAACAAGCCTCAACTTCACATTATGCAGAATGGGACAGAGTCCAAGATTCCAGCCGCCATTGAACGCTTTCGTGTTCCTCAATTGCACTATTGTCCGTGGCAAAACGGCTTTTTGGCAGCACTTTTGCCTACGAGTGGATATCTAGATGTGACAAAGCGTAGTTCAATCAATTCGATGCCCAGGTATCGTTCTCATTCTTGTCAAATCGAGACAGATTTTGCAGGTGGGACAAAAACCCATACTACCGAACGCTGTCGACTTCGAAACCATTTTTGTTGCTTATGCGTTTGCCCTTGCGTGGCATCCATCGCAGCCCCTTTTTGCAGTTCTTGTCGTACGTTATTTTCTATATCGATTCATCGTAAGCTGGTGCTTGGGCTTTAACGTTTTGAATCGTAATGGCAGCCAAACAAAGATCTCGTTGGCAAGCTCACTCGCGCAAACATTTCATCAGCCATCATTCCAAGCAAGCGCTCAAGATTTTTCTTTGGAGGAAGCAAAGCTTCTGCTGCTAATGCAAGTGACGAGCCAGAGTCTCGTCAAGAGCGAGCTTCGTTAGCGTTGTCCATCTACCAACTTTCCAGATGCTGTACTTGATGGCCACGGATCAGACCGTAGCCTTTTTCGCCTCCGTTGCGATCTTCTTTTCTGCTCGATACTGTAGCGTTGGCGTCCCATGCTCAATGTGTAAATGAAAAGAGCACACGTTGCCGTTGAATCAAAATCACAGCACGCTATTGAACCCTAAAGTGCTCAGAGGATTCTAGAATTTGCCCTCATTTACATTCATTAATAAAACCGATAATTAATTTCATACACCGTGCTGTAATTGGGTGGGGTTCTATTTGAGGGATGGGGTTGTAGAATTAACCCCAGTTGGACCTGGGGTTCTGTTCAAGGGGGGGTTCAAATCGAGGGATGGGGTTCTAATACAGGTTTTACAGTATATTTTGGTGTTGCATCTATCCGTATTTTGCGGTAGAGCCCACCAATCCAAAATCTACACAGCATCCAAACCCCAACACCAAGTAGGGTTGGGGTTATAGTGAGTAAAATATTGATGCGAATACAGTATTACAATAGAAAATGTGAAATTTCTGTCAAAGCACTACCAAGCACGCCGAGGAACTGGTGCAATTCGCAAAATCGATTCATGCTTAAAGATGACAACCTGCGATGTTGTAAATCAGGTGCAGAATAAAGTGCGATAAGTGGATGCAAAAAAAGGTGTAGTGAACCTCACCAGTTACCTATAGTCCAAACTTGTTTTTGCAATTTGCTTTTGGAGCATCGCGAATTCGTAGCTATTCCAACAACCAGTTCCGTTCGTTCAAATACTGCAAATAAAGCGATTGTGTTGACATTGTATTTTTTACGAAGAACAAGAGACGCAAAGCGGGGCTTTCGAGGGATCATGCGGTTGAGCATATTTGAGATCACTTTTATCAAGGGTCGTCGAACGGATGCGTCATGAGGTCAAAAGTGTGCTGAACTACATCATAGTTTTCTTCATGAGACATATTGATCGCTCGTTGCGCGATATGGTTTCGTAACACAAAAAGTGGATTAACTTTCAGCGACGTTCAGCATCACGAGATGCATCGGATTCGTCCGTTAATCGCGGAATGAAAGCATCCAACAAGTCTTACCTCGCCTTTCGAATACTATCCATGCGTTCATCGTCAGTCGTTGCCTCCAGCGTTTTTTCCCCTCACGATAGCTCTTTAGCTGAGCAACTAAGGCAGGCGTGATGCCGTACTGACGAGCATGTTTCGGGTGATCCCGAAACAACGTTCTAATTTTGTTCAACTGAGCCTCCTTGACACCACCCGATTGTTGGGCCAATTTAAGCAGGTTATATTGCTTTAGTTTGACAAGCAATGTAAAGTGTGCAAAATTTCATTGTGACTATCCACACAGTGGTAAGCATACGTTCGATGCCCTTAAGGCAAGCAGGGCACAAAGATTGTGTGGATAGCTGCATCTGCTCGTCGTTTTGTCATCTTGACGAACCGTTGCGTTTATGACATATGAATCGACGCACTTAATTAAAAAACGCTTCTTTGTCATTTTAGCGAAGAAAGTCTGCTACTCCTTAGTACCGTGATCGAGTGGGACGCTGCTGAGGGAGGTTCCGGGTTCGATCCCGGGGCCAACCATCTTGGTTAAATTTTAAAAGTAACGTTATAATGTTTTAACAGCTTTTCAAGTGGTCTAAACCGAGGGGTCCCATTAGAAAAAGTAGGTAGTATGCCGAGAAAAAGTACATATTACCTATTTCAGAATACCGTAAAACACAAGTTACATGTCGCCTGATGTTAATTGTCGCACCGATCTTTAGCCAATCAATGAACAGTACACTAGAACTCAAGTTATTTTTATTTGTCGCCTAGGAAGTATTTGATTTTTTTCAAAAAATTGCGTCCGTTAATCATTTTAAAATACCAACATGGTGGGGCGGCCCAGCGCCAAAGAAAAGCACCGCGTTTCCATCAAGTTCCGCAACACCAGCAAGAGTACGAGATTCTTCTTTATCTTGACTCGCACTCAGTCAATACCACGATCAAGCGTTTTTTTCAGTCAAGTAACCGACGTAGCGCTCGTCGGCAGATCGAGCGCTTCCGTAACGACCGTGAACGAATTGAACGCATGGCGTCAAACCAGAGGACGGCACACATGAGGCGCGAACGCCACCTGGGGAGTGCCATCAGCCTCAGCGAGGATCAGGAAGAGGAGATCGTTGTGTGGGTGAACCAGCTGCGCAAAGACGGTATCCCAGTTTCGGCAGTTATGCTTCGTCTTAAGGCCCGCCAAGTCGCAGACGACGCTGGTATCAAGGGGTTCCACGCGTCGTGGACATGGCGGCAAGGGTTCCTGAAGCGCCACAAGTACACAATTCGGGCTAAAACTCGCCAAGGGCAGATGGCATCCGCAGAGGCTGTTGCCGTTGTTGCTGCGTTCTCTTTGCACGTGCTCGAGCGTATGGTCACACACAACGTGACCATGCTTTACAACGCCGGCCAAACAGCAGTGTTTTTTGAGTACATTCCAAGATTGACAATCAACAAGCGGGGAGTGAAGACGGTGTGGGTTCGCTGCGTAGGAAAAGAGAAAGTAAGACTGACAGCAATGTTGCTTGGGGATTGGTACGGTAAAAGAGTATACGTCCATTGCAGTACTTAAGGCTCAGAAAACACGGATACCAACACGCCAAGTCGAGAACGACACGCTTCGCAATGACTTTGGAAAGCGATCCTTGAAAGCAGTGCAGAATGCAACTCAGGATATTGATTTGCTTGTCTATGGAAACGCAAAAGGTTGGTGGAACGAGAATCTTTCGCTGAAATTTCTTGCCCACCACTTTGGCCACCGCTCTGCCACTGACCAGCCTGTTATGTTGCTGTGGGACGATATGAGCGCCCATTGGACGTAATCGGCGGTCGACTACGCGACTACAAAGGCGGTTCTATTGAAGAAAGTCCCACTTTGCTTTACTTTCTGCTGCCAGCCGACGGATGTGGCTTGGAACAAGCCTTTAAAGACCGCCTGAGGGCGCGTTGGTTTGAGCACATGCGTCACGACATGGATTCAATACAGCGCGTCACAGCACCAAAGCAGTACGGCGTTCTAAAGTGGCTAGACGAAGCATAGAAAGGATTGTCAGCATCTACAATCATCAATGGCTTTATGAAGTGTGGTCTGCTTACCGGTGCTGTGACCGAGTGTCCCAAAGCGGGCCAGCTGGTAGCGGACGCGGGGCTTATCGAAGCTCTCGAACAGGCGCGCGTGCTCGACCATGTCACGACGACCGACAAGGATGATAATGGCGAAGATAATGGTGACGAACGCGAGGGTCAGCATGGTCACGTGGAGTAAGACGTCTCCTCGGACGAGAGCGTCGTGGAGCTGTATAGAGAGATAGACAGCACCCGCAGGAACGGTCAGCCGGACGACAACAGCAACGGTGACATCGCCGACGACAACAGGGACGAGATTGGGGCGGAACAAGATGATGACAGCGATGTGGAAGAGGGTGTGGTGTAGCAAGCGTCTGTATTCATCCCCCTTGTTTGTTCAAGCTGCCTTCTTTTTCCTGAGCGGCTGCTATGATTTTTTAGTCAGGGAGTTTGACCTATGACTTTCATGATGAGTGATAAAATTCCAACGCAATAATACAGTTCACAACAGGTTACGAACCTAGACGAACGCAGCCTCTTCTAACAGTTCTTCTAGCTTTTGTGACCAGGAAAAAATTCTGCAAAAAAAAGGAATTGTAACGTCAGGTAAGACTTACAGTTTGCATTTACAAACCATGTGGCAATCAATACCTTAAACAGTATGCTGATTTTACGCGGTGACAGGTATAGCACGAAGCGTTGCTTTTGATTCAGTTTTGCAGATTGAGAAGAACTTAGATTCGCATGGCAACTATACCGCAAAAAACGCATAATGTTAGAGGCGAGACGGGCTACTAAACTTTTTCTATGCTTACCTCGAAGTAGTTCCTTGGTTTCAGAAGCACGAGTTAGCATTGGCTTAAGATATTTCATGCTTGATATGCTGACAACGCAGTCCAGCCTTTCGAACATACGTAACTTGTAAAGCTCGACTCCATTTTCCTAAACCAGTCGTGAATAATTTCCTTACAAATGGAGATACAGCACATAATTGAATAATTGCAGCTTAAGAATACCTTGACCTGTCAAGATGAGCAAGCGTCGAAGTTACTAACGAAGGTGTAAGTCAATCCGTTCCTTTAGTTCATTTGTCGTGACATTTTGCAGCATATTGGAAACTGTAGAGCAGCTACATTTAAAAACAAAACAAATCAAATAACGTCAGTCATCACTATGAAGACAAAACTATTTTCTGTCACTAATCACGTGGTGCGCTGCTGTTATTTCTATTTGCAGCACTTGGAGTAGTATTGGAGACTGTAGAACAGCTACATTTAAAAACAAAACCAAATCAAATAACGTCAGTCATCAGCCACTAATCACGTGGTGCGTTGCTTTTATTTCTATTTGCAGCACTTGAAGTAGTATTGGGAACTGTAGAACAGCTACATTTAAAAACAAAAACAAATCAAATAACGTCAGTCATCAGCCACTAATCACGTGGTGCGTTGCTTTTATTTCTATTTGCAGCACTTGAAGTAGTATGGGGACTGTAGAACAGCTGCATTTAAAAACAAAAACAAATCAAATAACGTCAGTGATCACTAAAAAGACAAAACTATTCTTCTGCCACTAATCACGTGGTGCGTTGCTTTTATTTCTATTTGCAGCACTTGAAGTAGTATTGGAGACAGTGAAAAAGCTACATGTAAAATCAAAAAACTTCAGTCATCACTATAAAGAGAAAACTATTTTTCATTCGCATATCAATTGATTAACTGTTCGACGCCGAGGTAAACTACACGTTACCCGGCGCAGATGAAGACAGTGTAAAAAACAATCAGGAAAGGTACCGGTATCCATAATTTTTTTTTCGTATCTTATAGAACGCGAAGAAAAATATTTTTTTAAAAAAAAGTAATGGCACGAGACACATTGGTTTTTTAGAGGGTTAGGGAAACGAGTACCGTACTGGATCACCGATGCGACATCTAACTTGTGTTTTACGGTACCCATTTTGAAGAAAATTTGGTCTAATTTTACCAAAAAACGCTCACAACGAGTAAGAGAACCCATGAGGGTTAATGTACTCGTGGGATGGCTGCTTTATCCGTCATGTTTTTTTAGTATGTGGATCTACTTTGCGTGGTGTAGGAAAATGTAGTATAGCGCGGAAGGTCCTTAACCTTGCTTATAACAAATAGACACCGGTTAGTGTATCTAAATATTCTCTTGTTGCGAAAGTGCGGTCCCTATCAATTAGTATAGAGGGTGTCTGTCGGGAAAACCCGTTAGTACTACTTAGGTATCTCGCGTGTCAGTGCGAGACGTGAGGGAGTCGCTTAAGGAGGAAGTGCTCGAAGTGTTGTTTACTCGACAAATATGAAAGTATGTATTATGTAAAGATTATGTGTAATTTTCGGCTAAAATACTACGCAACCTAAAATTCACAATATGTAAGAAACCACGATAATCTCATTAACTGGAATTTCATGTCAGTTTTCATCGAGAATAACATCATCCAAATTCCAATACTCCTTTCGAGGGTACCAGGACTTCGTGCGCAAGACACATCAACTTCGACGTAGGGAGTACATGTCCTAAAGTAGCGCGATAGACAGATAATGGTTATACACCATTTACAACAAACCAATTTGCCTGCAATGTTCCCAATTCTTGGTGCATGTAGTATCTTCGTCAACAGATCCTCGACCATACTTCCACTCGATACATGTTCTGTTCCACAATACACGTTTTAGCGAAATCCTTCAAAAACTTCAACTTCACATCAATGTGCTTGGCACTAGCCGCACTTTCTTCGCTCTTAAGTTGCTTAATAGTGGCTTGGTTGTCTATATTCAGCACGATAGGAGTCATTGCTTTAATTTCAATCTCTTCGAACAATTCTTTTAAGCCTAAGGCTTGTCTTCCACCTGCAGCAGCAGCACAAACTCCGCTTTTGCAGTCGATAACGCAACAGTTCACTGCTTCTTACAATTCCACCCTGCTATAATTCCACTTTCGAAAACCACATTCGCACTCACACTTTTCCGGTCGTCGCGATCAGCTCAACGTCTGCACCGCTGTAGTTCATAATTCGTAGGGGCAGTCTTGGTTCGTTATATCCACGTAAATTCAATTTTAATTCCTTGGATCCCTTTAAGTACTGGGCTATTCGTTTCGCCTCTTTAAAATCACTCAAACTTGGTGCGAGCGTGTGCCTACTTTTATGGTGCACCGCAAACGAGATATCCGGACGAGAAACCCTGGAAATCCACAACAAACTTCCCACAAGAGACAGAATTGTTTGACTGTAGGCATGTTTCCATGAGATATACTTGGTAATAATTCGTTCAAGTCGTTTGCAACTTTCAAAGTCGAAATAGGCGGCCTTACCTCGTTTGCCTCTCTTAGTCCATGCTTGTCAAGCATCTCCACAATTGTTGCTTCTTGATCTATGGTATATCCATCCACATGATCTCCGAGTATTCTCATGCCGAGAAATTTCTCCAGTTTACATAAGTCTTTCAATTCCAACACTTGCATATCCTTCAAAAACTCGTCCACGAGTGTTTTTTCGTCGCCGTGACCAGTAAATCATCGACATAAACTCCAATCACTATAGTTTCTCTGTTATCCACTCGTACGAAGACACAAGTGTCCGATAAACACTGAGAGAAATTCATTTTAAGTAAAGTTTCACGTAACATCTCATACCATAGTCTTCCAGCGTGTTTTAACAATAGAGATTGCGTTTCAACTTTAACATCAACCCCTTCAAACTTGCTACTTTCAGTTCGTCCAACGTTTCATTCGTAATCTCCTTACCTTGCGGTATTTGTAAGTAAATGTCGTATTCCTTTTCTCGGTAATTGCCTTTGGATAGGCACTTGGTACGTCTCTGTGCCTCGCTGGCACATTCCACACAATATATAGTATCAAATTAATCTTCATGTTATTAATCTCCATGACTGTCGAAAACGTAAAGAAATAATTTTCTCCGTATACCTGTTTGTCCACGCGAGCCACTAATCTCGCTTTATAACGCTCCACCGTACCGTCATTCTTCAGCTTGGTTCTATAAAACCACTTGGTCGGTAATGTCTTCACTCCATCAGTATTTTTCATCAATTCCCATGTCTGTAAGTCTTCTAGGGCTTTCAACTTCGCCTCTTCTGCTATTTTCCATTTTTCAGAGTGCTTTTGCTTGTGTGCTTCGAAATAGCTCCTTACATCAGGGATACCAGCAATTTCTCCATTATCCATGCAATTTGTGTCACAAACTGCGAAGGTAAGAAATGAATTCTCTCCATTTACTTTACATTGTTCATCATTTCCATTCGAAACATTCTTGTCATTCGTATTACGCTTCTTTCTAGTCCCTTCCAGCTCAATAAACTTATGTGTCTTCTTGACCTTCCTCTATGATTTTCTTTGCGAAACTTCTTTAGTTGGTTTTCCTTTAGGAACTTCATCTGATCTTTCCTTCGAAACTGCATTACCGTCGCTGTTATTGTGAGATATTTCCACGTTTTCATTGACATCCTCGTTCATCATACGCATCAACCTTTGATTGTCTTGTCGCTCACTGTTTCCACTTAATATACATGTCTAGTAGTCGTGACTACTCTATCGTTGAGAAGAAGAAACTTGTAACATTTGACTTCATCATTCTTTCCCAAAATCAACGCTTTTTAGCGTGCCTTCCAAGTGATTTGTTTCTTGCATCATGCCAGACCATGCACGGCGATCCCAAAATCACGATATCAGAAATATTTGCTGCCTTCTTAGTCATAATTTCGATTGGCGATATCTTCTTTGGATTTGCGCGTGTCGGACTTCAATTGAGGATATAGCTAGCCTATTTCACTGCCTCCAACCAAAACATTAACGGGATTCCAGATCCAAAAATCATGCATCTTATCATGTTAAATATCGTCCTGTTCATTCGTTCCGCTTATCCATTCGAGGCTGGACTTTCTGCCTCTGTAATATGTCATCTCACTACAGTGCGCTTACAAAATAGGTCCACATTTCGATATTCTCCACCACCATCGGTCCTCACAACGTGAATGCGACGATTAAATTCTCCTTCGAACCACGTCAAGAAATGTTCAAACTTTTTAGCAGCTTGATCCTTCAACTTCGCAGGAAACACTCGCACATAATTCAAAAAAATGGTCCACAAATACCACCAAATTTATATTTCCATGACGATCTTTTGGCGTAATAGGTCGTTTTAAGTCACTGCAGATAACGCCGCCGATTATCTCTATCGGTGCATTCTGTCCACTGTCTTGCTTTCACTGTTTTGTCCTTGTTGCCCTGACTTCAGTACAGGTCAGGCAATTTGGACTGCGCCTATCCGACAATTTAATCCCTGATGCCGGGTCCTTGGCTGATTTCTCCACAGTGTTATATGACAAATGTCCCAGTCGTAGATGAAAATGATGTAAAGATCCTTCATCACACACATCATTCTACATAACCGCCATCACCTTGTTCGAGAATTTCTAGGGGTCCTTAATTCCTTAATCACCTGTAATCTGGTAGTAAACACGCAACCTGTTACTTTCACATCGAACAGTACGTTATTTCCATGCATCATCCGCATTTTTCTCCCACTGTCTTTAAGTGTCCAGCCCTTTTTCCTCAAATTTTCAAGCGAAATGAGATTGTTGGCCAGATTTGGAGCGTAATATGCTTCAGTAAGCAATATAGTCGAAAATTTTGTCTTTAGTCGCACTTTTCAGACTTTTGTAACCTTAAGTTTAGTTCCATCAGGCAATAAACAAGTCTTCACCTTCATCGCACGTCCTTTCGTCTTCGAAAAAACTCTTCATTTGACACAAGATGCCGGCTGGCACCACTGTCGATGCTCCACACATCATCGTCCGTCAGTATGTCTTTCTTCAGTATCTCCACCGGGTTTTTTTCACATTCAATGGCCAATAGGACGATAGTTTTCTCATTTTTTCTTTCACTTCTTAATCTGGACTTGCGTTCAAAAATACTTTTCTTTGTTTTTCCGATCACCTTGACGACAATACTTTTGTGTATATTCACCCATACCACAGCTAAAACACGTCCTCTTCTTCCTTTTTTCCTCCACAAACTTCACAATGTTCCTCGGCTGTCTTTAAACTTTATTGCGTCGTCGTCTAATTATTGCGCCCACGCAATAAGTTCTTGTGCGTGCTGCATGTAGTCAACACGCTGCGAGTTTTATCGAATCACCAACCCCATTTATAGTGCAGGTGCAGCATATTTAACAATTTTCTCAACAATCAACCTTTCATGAGAGCCACTCTCGCGCGCCAAAGCCACTAAGTACAAAAATGTTGGGTCCATGATATCCGAACATCCTTTCTTGCGCAAATAACGCTGCCGCATGTTGTAAAAAAAAATACTTTAAGTGCGTGGAAAAATAGATCCAAAACGAAATATAACTCTAGCGATATTTGTCACCAAGTTGTAATATTCGCTTGGAAGAAGATTGCTGCTACGCCCTCCAAGTGTTCACTTAATTTATTCACTTTAAGACGCTCGGTCCATCCAAATCCAACAAACAGTTGCGCATTCTCAACTGCTTCAATGAACAGGTAGACCCACCGCCTAAAACGTGCCCCCAATCCGGGATAAATCTGTTCTCCCGTAGAACGTTTTACTGTAAGCTTCGGAATCTTCATGTTTCCAGTCGTACGCATGTTGCTTCCAGCTGGTCTTTCTTGATTTTCAAATATTCTACCCGCTCCTTGGTCGTTTCTTTCTGCCACTGGGTACCACGTTTGACACCATTGTCCCCACGCAAATCTACCATAGTCGTCCTCTAAACACGCTCCCGTTCTCGGAGCCTTTGTCTGATTTGGTTGATGCAATGGAGCCAGGCCCTTGTGACCTCTCTTCCTCCATTACATCGATATTGCTCTCCAAAAGCTTCATATACTCCATTATAGAAGCCATATCAACTTTCTCTTCAGCCATTACTTAATTACGTAACCACGTAACCACGAGAGTGAACGCGAAATATAAACCAATGTCTCCCTTTGGCACAGGGGACTTTCACAGAGAATCGTACTTTACGAAAAAACTTAGTAAACTTCGAGAAACTTAAAAATTGTATCCTAAGCCCCGCAACCTTGGGCTCATAACCTGTTGGAAAATGTAGTATAGCGCGTAAGGTACTTAACCTTGCTTATAACAAATACTGTAAAACCTGTATTAGAACCCCATCCCTCGATTTGAACCCCCCCTTGAACAGAACCCCAGGTCCAACTGGGGTTAATTCTACAACCCCATCCCTCAAATAGAACCCCACCCAATTACAGCACGGTGTATGAAATTAATTATCGGTTTTATTAATGAATGTAAATGAGGGCAAATTCTAGAATCCTCTGAGCACTTTAGGGTTCAATAGCGTGCTGTGATTTTGATTCAACGGCAACGTGTGCTCTTTTCATTTACACATTGAGCATGGGACGCCAACGCTACAGTATCGAGCAGAAAAGAAGATCGCAACGGAGGCGAAAAAGGCTACGGTCTGATCCGTGGCCATCAAGTACAGCATCTGGAAAGTTGGTAGATGGACAACGCTAACGAAGCTCGCTCTTGACGAGACTCTGGCTCGTCACTTGCATTAGCAGCAGAAGCTTTGCTTCCTCCAAAGAAAAATCTTGAGCGCTTGCTTGGAATGATGGCTGATGAAATGTTTGCGCGAGTGAGCTTGCCAACGAGATCTTTGTTTGGCTGCCATTACGATTCAAAACGTTAAAGCCCAAGCACCAGCTTACGATGAATCGATATAGAAAATAACGTACGACAAGAACTGCAAAAAGGGGCTGCGATGGATGCCACGCAAGGGCAAACGCATAAGCAACAAAAATGGTTTCGAAGTCGACAGCGTTCGGTAGTATGGGTTTTTGTCCCACCTGCAAAATCTGTCTCGATTTGACAAGAATGAGAACGATACCTGGGCATCGAATTGATTGAACTACGCTTTGTCACATCTAGATATCCACTCGTAGGCAAAAGTGCTGCCAAAAAGCCGTTTTGCCACGGACAATAGTGCAATTGAGGAACACGAAAGCGTTCAATGGCGGCTGGAATCTTGGACTCTGTCCCATTCTGCATAATGTGAAGTTGAGGCTTGTTGCGTGACTCACGACCGAAAACGCGCACGGCAATAAACATTGACGATGGAAATGCAATAGCAGGAGTAGGATTCCGGTTTCGAGGGATTAAGACGGGATTTGGAGCTGCCGAAAAGCAAGTCCAAAGCACAAGCAAACCGGAACTCGTAAGGCAACACAACTCCCCTGCATTGCGAAAACAACTTGCAAGCGACATGATTTTCAGCTTCTTCATATTATCTTCATAATGAGGCAAACAGAAACACATTCCTCCGTGAGGGAATGACAGCCCCAAAGCATGTGAAAAGTTCGTTGTCAATGTACCGGTTTAATGAACGCTCGAAGGTCTCTGGACTCTTGACTCTTGCTGCTGACAAACTCTGTGAGATAGTTGGTACGCTATCTTTGCCACAATAGCGGCCTTTGATCATGATATCCGAAGCAATCAACTACAACAAATGCCAAAGAGTCAGTCGTTCCGAATCTGCCTGCACAGTAGAAATTTCAGACCCTACCGCGGAGTTGATGGGGGCAATTGAAAGAGCTGTGAAGCATCCTTTTTGGGCTCCAGGGAGAATAACGACACTTTGGAGCTTGCTAGTTGGAAAAAGCCCGATAAGGGTTGCACTGTGTGGAAGTGGGGAAGACAAAAGTGAGGGCCTCGATCTTGTTCTTTTGACGCCGTTTTGGTGGCACGTCCGGTCTGTTACTATCCAAGAGCGGTGCAACATCCAAGAAAAAGATTGTACCATCACGACATGATGCAGTCATCAAATCATGTTGGGGATGGAACTTGAGCTCATGCACTCTATTAACTGTGTCAAATTGTCGAAACACGTCTCGTAGCTCAAATTCTGACGTTTTCTCGCAATCACAGCTCGCCGTTGAAGGATCGAGTGAAATCTTCCACGTTACAACATACCCATCCAGTGTTGCGCAGGCAAGATGATGGAGCTGTGTACTTAGCCGCGTTTCAGTTTTAGGAAGGGATCCACTTCCGCTTCGTTTCATCAAAATAGGTGGCGTCGTGAGCAAAATGAGTTGCTGGACATCTGGGAAACGTTTTAGTGGCGTTGGACTCTGTTAGCTCGTAGATAAAAAGCCCTGCTAATGTGTCGCGCACCTCTCTGAGATTCAGTGTCAAGAGTGCCTACAATTTTTGATTGCCATGGGCTCCAGATGCGAATTTTTCCATCTTGACAACCAATAGCCAAAAGTCCTGTTGGTAAGATGGCGATACTACTTGGAAGACCACGATGCAAGTCTTCTGGATCCAGATGATGTACCTATAATAAACAAGCAAGATGAATCATCAAAAGCAATTGTTTCGTGAATTTTATGTCACTACTAACCGCGCCGTTTTGATTTAAGTCGCAAATGACAATCCGGGAGCGTGTGACGACGATCAGCCACTCGTCATAGCACATACGTGACGCTGGTAATTGCGTTTTACACGCGATAGCTTCATGGTCATAAAAAAGCATTGGCAACATCGTGCGTTGTCGAAGTTTGCTAAGAGATGCTCCAGTAGGAGACAGTAGAAGGCCTTTAGCAGCACTTGCCGCCCCTTGCATCGATGGCGACCGAGTCAGCAGTCCTTTTGGTAGCGCAAATCCTACATGTGAGACTCACCCACGTCGAATTCCGTCACGATTTCAGCTGTCTCGTAGTTCCATACAATCCCGCAACCTTTTGCCTCAATAGTAGCCACCCATGGTTTCAAGGGGTATAACGTGACATCCACAAATGTGCTATCCTTCTTGTCACGCACACTAGGAAGATTCAAGTGTGCTAATAGCTCGACGCATCCAATACCTTGGGTTGAATCATCCACAGATCCTCGTGTGCAACTTAACGGATGGTAACTTGAGATGCGATGCTATGTCCGTGTTTTTGATCTTAAGACAATCCTCTACACTTTTGCCTTGAAGCCATTTAGTTGCCACTGACGAGGATGCGATGGCATATCCACAGCCAAAAGTCTTAAGCTTGGAGTCTACGATAGTGCCGTTCTCGACAACTTGAATCTGGAGCTTCATCACATCTCCACAGGCAGGGGCGCCTACAAGTCCAGTTCCCACGTCCTTGGCGTTTTTGTCCATGACGCCTACATTACGCGGGTTCTCATAGTGATCGGATCGATCACGTTCTCGTAGTACATACGCACTTGGTTGAGCGAAGCCGTAATATGGCGGGGTGGATGGACATTAGGAAATCACCCAGCGAGCGCTGCTGCTGTTGAACCTTTCGTTTTAATTTCAGTAGTACTACCGTAGTCCTTAAACGCAACTTTTTTTCTCAAATAGAACCCCCCCTCGAATATAACCCCACATTTGGGTGGGGTTATAGTGATAACCCCAGTGGGGTTCTAATACAGGTTTTACAG
>MIQA02014868.1:0-16268 GCA_001887855.2 Sclerospora graminicola | reverse complement strand
GGATGGTGTAAAAAGCCTGTCAGTAATTGGAGTGTATTTTGGATATCGTGTCTCTGATTGGTTATCGAGAATTTTTCCGCCATTAAATGACTACCCGTCATATTCTGATGAATTAAGTCAACCAATTGTGTTCAGACAGTTAAACTAGTTGAAGTGAGTTGCCTGAAGATATATATATCGTTGAAAGAACTTTACGATTGTTACTATTTCCATAAATCCTTCACGTTTTGTGTCTAAGCTCCCTGCCGGTAATATTCAAGTCGAGGTTACTTCTCGTCTCGCTTCCATGGGAACTAGTGACTGGTAGACGGCTTTGATGCAGAAATGAAATATATCACTAGTTCGTAGCTAGAGCAACCTAACGAGCTAAACAATGCGCCCAGCTTTTATATTGGCTCAAAATTCAGTCGCTGGCGTACAATCACATGTAATCTAATTCATCGGATTATGGAGCCAAAATGGGTATTTAACTTTTTTCCGACATCCTTTTGGCACTTTTATGCCAGTTGCATCGAGACAAGTACATAAATAAAGCTGTTTTATTTGTGCGTTAGCTGGTATGTTCATAAACCTAAGCCGTTAACATTTGTCTTCTCCAGTGGCACACAAATGGAAAAAAAGAATTTTTCTATGCACGGATTATGACAGGAGCTCTATTGAGAAAAAGGGCTACTATTGTGGTTTATTTTTGTCCGACGGACCGAAATAACATACGGGAACATCGAGATAAATAATATTTTAGTTATTATGACAGAAATATCAGTGAACTGTTTTTTCGCGCGAGAGTCGTGTGATTTGCTTGCCAGGCGCTATAAACGGATGGTGTAAAAAGCCTGCCAGTAATTGGAGTGTATTTTGGATATCGTGTCTCTGATTGGTTATCGAGAATTTTTCCGCCATAAAATGACTACCCGCCATATTCTGATGAATTAAGTCAACCAATTGTGTTCAGACAGTTAAACTAGTTGAAGTGAGTTGCCTGAAGATATATATCGTTGAAAGAACTTAACGATTGTTACTATTTACATAAATCCTTCACGTTTTGTGTCTAAGCTCCCTGCCGGTAATATTCAAGTCGAGGTTACTTCTCGTCTCGCTTCCGTGGGAACTAGTGACTGGTGACTGGTGACTGACTGGTCATTTCATTTTTATGAGCTTTCTAAGTTTTACTTAGTGAATGATCCTGCAAATTTCTTACGCTTTATTTACTTTGGATCACCTTGAATTGCTATAAAAATAAATCTTTCAAAACCAAGTCTTCACGAGGTTTTCTTCCCGCAACGAGTTGAACCATTCATCTCGAGAGATCCTCCCCCCTTCCGCTAACATTGCTGTTCATTTCCCTTCTTGCGAGCGAATTTCGTTTTAGCTCGGCGGTAGTTGACGCCAATGGTTCGTTCTTCGTCAGGATCAATTCAAGGATACCGCATTCGTAGTGAGAGGATATAGGATGAGACTTGCGGTAGGATTGGTATTGAATTTAGGATTAGAGGTAGCAAGTGGATTGCAAACTGAGGAACATCTGACCAACTACGTCCGAATTTTGCATTTCACCACGCAAACAACTTTCTTCAAGGTGAAACGTCAATAGACGGCTTTGAGGCAGAAATGAAATATATCACTAGTTCGTAGCTAGAGCAACCCAACGAGCTTAACAATGCGCCCAGCTTTTATATTGGCTCAAAATTCAGTCGCTGGCGTACAATCACATGTAATCTAATTCATCAGATTATGGCGCCAAAATGGGTATTTAACTTTTTTGGACATCCTTTTGGCACTTTTATGCCAGTTGCATCGAGACAAGTACATAAATAAAGCTGTTTTATTTGTGCGTTAGCTGGTATGTTCATAAACCTAAGCCGTTAACATTTGTCTTCTCCAGTGGCACACAAATGGAAAAAAAAGAATTTTTCTATGCACGGATTATGACAGGAGCTCTATTGAGAAAAAGGGCTACTATTGTGGTTTATTTTTGTCCGACGGACCGAAATAACATACGGGAACATCGAGATAAATAATATTTTAGTTATTATGACAGAAATATCAGTGAACTGTTTTTTCGCGCGAGAGTCGTGTGATTTGCTTGCCAGGCGCTATAAACGGATGGTGTAAAAAGCCTGCCAGTAATTGGAGTGTATTTTGGATATCGTGTCTCTGATTGGTTATCGAGAATTTTTCCGCCATAAAATGACTACCCGTCATATTCTGATGAATTAAGTCAACCAATTGTGTTCAGACAGTTAAACTAGTTGAAGTGAGTTGCCTGAAGATATATATCGTTGAAAGAACTTAACGATTGTTACTATTTACATAAATCCTTCACGTTTTGTGTCTAAGCTCCCTGCCGGTAATATTCAAGTCGAGGTTACTTCTCGTCTCGCTTCCGTGGGAACTAGTGACTGGTGACTGGTGACTGGTCATTTCATTTTTATGAGCTTTCTAAGTTTTACTTAGTGACTGATCCTGCAAATTTCTTACGCTTTATTTACTTTGGATCACCTTGAATTGCTATAAAAATAAATCTTTCGAAACCAAGTCTTCACGAGGTTTTCTTCCCGCAACGAGTTGAACCATTCATCTCGAGAGATCCTTCTCCCGCTTCCGCTAACATTGCTGTTCATTTCCCTTCTTGCGAGCGAATTTCGTTTTAGCTCGGCGGTAGTTGACGCCAATGGTTCGTTCTTCGTCAGGATCAATTCAAGGATACCGCATTCGTAGTGAGAGGATATAGGATGAGACTTGCGGTAGGATTGGTATTGAATTTAGGATTAGAGGTAGCAAGTGGATTGCAAACTGAGGAACATCTGACCAACTACGTCCGAATTTTGCATTTCACCACGCAAACAACTTTCTTCAAGGTGAAACGTCAATAGACGGCTTTGAGGCAGAAATGAAATATATCACTAGTTCGTAGCTAGAGCAACCTAACGAGCTTAACAATGCGCCCAGCTTTTATATTGGCTCAAAATTCAGTCGCTGGCGTACAATCACATGTAATCTAATTCATCAGATTATGGCGCCAAAATGGGTATTTAACTTTTTTGGACATCCTTTTGGCACTTTTATGCCAGTTGCATCGAGACAAGTACATAAATAAAGCTGTTTTATTTGTGCGTTAGCTGGTATGTTCATAAACCTAAGCCGTTAACATTTGTCTTCTCCAGTGGCACACAAATGGAAAAAAAAGAATTTTTCTATGCACGGATTATGACAGGAGCTCTATTGAGAAAAAGGGCTACTATTGTGGTTTATTTTTGTCCGACGGACCGAAATAACATACGGGAACATCGAGATAAATAATATTTTAGTTATTATGACAGAAATATCAGTGAACTGTTTTTTCGCGCGAGAGTCGTGTGATTTGCTTGCCAGGCGCTATAAACGGATGGTGTAAAAAGCCTGCCAGTAATTGGAGTGTATTTTGGATATCGTGTCTCTGATTGGTTATCGAGAATTTTTCCGCCATAAAATGACTACCCGTCATATTCTGATGAATTAAGTCAACCAATTGTGTTCAGACAGTTAAACTAGTTGAAGTGAGTTGCCTGAAGATATATATCGTTGAAAGAACTTAACGATTGTTACTATTTACATAAATCCTTCACGTTTTGTGTCTAAGCTCCCTGCCGGTAATATTCAAGTCGAGGTTACTTCTCGTCTCGCTTCCGTGGGAACTAGTGACTGGTGACTGGTGACTGGTCATTTCATTTTTATAAGCTTTCTAAGTTTTACTTAGTAACTGATCCTGCAAATTTCTTACGCTTTATTTACTTTGGATCACCTTGAATTGATATAAAAATAAATCTTTCAAAACCAAGTCTTCACGAGGTTTTCTTCCCGCAACGAGTTGAACCATTCATCTCGAGAGATCCTTCTCCCGCTTCCACTAACATTGCTGTTCATTTCCCTTCTTGCGAGCGAATTTCGTTTTAGCTCGGCGGTAGTTGACGCCAATGGTTCGTTCTTCGTCAGGATCAATTCAAGGATACCGCATTCGTAGTGAGAGGATATAGGATGAGACTTGCGGTAGGATTGGTATTGAATTTAGGATTAGAGGTAGCAAGTGGATTGCAAACTGAGGAACATCTGACCAACTACGTCCGAATTTTGCATTTCACCACGCAAACAACTTTCTTCAAGGTGAAACGTCAATAGACGGCTTTGAGGCAGAAATGAAATATATCACTAGTTCGTAGCTAGAGCAACCCAACGAGCTTAACAATGCGCCCAGCTTTATATTGGCTCAAAATTCAGTCGCTGGCGTACAATCACATGTAATCTAATTCATCAGATTATGGCGCCAAAATGGGTATTTAACTTTTTTGGACATCCTTTTGGCACTTTTAGTTGCATCGAGACAAGTACATAAATAAAGCTGTTTTATTTGTGCGTTAGCTGGTATGTTCATAAACCTAAGCCGTTAACATTTGTCTTCTCCAGTGGCACACAAATGGAAAAAAAAGAATTTTTCTATGCACGGATTATGACAGGAGCTCTATTGAGAAAAAGGGCTACTATTGTGGTTTATTTTTGTCCGACGGACCGAAATAACATACGGGAACATCGAGATAAATAATATTTTAGTTATTATGACAGAAATATCAGTGAACTGTTTTTTTGCGCGAGAGTCGTGTGATTTGCTTGCCAGGCGCTATAAACGGATGGTGTAAAAAGCCTGCCAGTAATTGGAGTGTATTTTGGATATCGTGTCTCTGATTGGTTATCGAGAATTTTTCCGCCATAAAATGACTACCCGCCATATTCTGATGAATTAAGTCAACCAATTGTGTTCAGACAGTTAAACTAGTTGAAGTGAGTTGCCTGAAGATATATATATCGTTGAAAGAACTTAACGATTGTTACTATTTACATAAATCCTTCACGTTTTGTGTCTAAGCTCCCTGCCGGTAATATTCAAGTCGAGGTTACTTCTCGTCTCGCTTCCGTGGGAACTAGTGACTGGTGACTGCTGACTGGTCATTTCAGTTTTATGAGCTTTCTAAGTTTTACTTAGTGAATGATCCTGCAAATTTCTTACGCTTTATTTACTTTGGATCACCTTGAATTGCTATAAAAATAAATCTTTCAAAACCAAGTCTTCACGAGGTTTTCTTCCCACAACGAGTTGAACCATTCATCTCGAGAGATCCTTCTCCCCCTTCCGCTAACATTGCTGTTCATTTCCCTTCTTGCGAGCGAATTTCGTTTTAGCTCGGCGGTAGTTGACGCCAATGGTTCGTTCTTCGTCAGGATCAATTCAAGGATACCGCATTCGTAGAGAGGATATAGGATGAGACTTGCGGTAGGATTGGTATTGAATTTAGGATTAGAGGTAGCAAGTGGATTGCAAACTGAGGAACATCTGACCAACTACGTCCGAATTTTGCATTTCACCACGCAAACAACTTTCTTCAAGGTGAAACGTCAATAGACGGCTTTGAGGCAGAAATGAAATATATCACTAGTTCGTAGCTAGAGCAACCCAACGAGCTTAACAATGCGCCCAGCTTTATATTGGCTCAAAATTCAGTCGCTGGCGTACAATCACATGTAATCTAATTCATCAGATTATGGCGCCAAAATGGGTATGTAACTTTTTTGGACATCCTTTTGGCACTTTTAGTTGCATCGAGACAAGTACATAAATAAAGCTGTTTTATTTGTGCGTTAGCTGGTATGTTCATAAACCTAAGCCGTTAACATTTGTCTTCTCCAGTGGCACACAAATGGAAAAAAAAGAATTTTTCTATGCACGGATTATGACAGGAGCTCTATTGAGAAAAAGGGCTACTATTGTGGTTTATTTTTGTCCGACGGACCGAAATAACATACGGGAACATCGAGATAAATAATATTTTAGTTATTATGACAGAAATAACAGTGAACTGTTTTTTCGCGCGAGAGTCGTGTGATTTGCTTGCCAGGCGCTATAAACGGATGGTGTAAAAAGCCTGCCAGTAATTGGAGTGTATTTTGGATATCGTGTCTCTGATTGGTTATCGAGCATTTTTCCGCCATAAAATGACTACCCGCCATATTCTGATGAATTAAGTCAACCAATTGTGTTCAGACAGTTAAACTAGTTGAAGTGAGTTGCCTGAAGATATATATCGTTTAAAGAACTTTACGATTGTTACTATTTCCATAAATCCTTCACGTTTTGTGTCTAAGATCCCTGTCGGTAATATTCAAGTCGAGGTTACTTCTCGTCTCGCTTCCGTGGGAACTAGTGACTGGTGACTGGTGACTGGTCATTTCATTTTTATAAGCTTTCTAAGTTTTACTTAGTAACTGATCCTGCAAATTTCTTACGCGTTATTTACTTTGGATCACCTTGAATTGATATAAAAATAAATCTTTCAAAACCAAGTCTTCACGAGGTTTTCTTCCCGCAACGAGTTGAACCATTCCTCTCGAGAGATCCTTCTCCCGCTTCCACTAACATTGCTGTTCATTTCCCTTCTTGCGAGCGAATTTCGTTTTAGCTCGGCGGTAGTTGACGCCAATGGTTCGTTCTTCGTAAGGATCAATTCAAGGATACCGCATTCGTAGTGAGAGGATATAGGATGAGACTTGCGGTAGGATTGGTATTGAATTTAGGATTAGAGGTAGCAAGTGGATTGCAAACTGAGGAACATCTGAACAACTACGTCCGAATTTTTCATTTCACCACGCAAACAACTTTCTTCAAGGTGAAACGTCAATAGACGGCTTTGAGATAGAAATGAAATATATCACTAGTTCGTAGCTAGAGCAACCTAACGAGCTTAACAATGCGCCCAGTCTATCTTTTGGCTCAACCTTCGGTCTCTGTAGTACTACCGCAAGCGTTCGGACAGTTAAACTAATTGAAGTGAGTTGCCTGAAGATATATATCGTTGAAAGAACTTAACGATTGTTATTTTTTTCGTAAATCCTTCACGTTTTGTGTCTAAGCTCCCTGCCGGTAATATTCAAGTCGAGGTTACTTCTCGTCTCGCTTCCGTGGGAACTAGTGACTGGTGAATGGTGACTGGTCATTTCATTTTTATAAGCTTTCTAAGTTTTACTTAGTAACTGATCCTGCAAATTTCTTACGCTTTATTTACTTTGGATCACCTTGAATTGCTATAAAAATAAATCTTTCAAAACCAAGTCTTCACGAGGTTTTCTTCCCGCAACGAGTTGAACCATTCATCTCGAGAGATCCTCCCCCCTTCTGCTAACATTGCTTCTCATTTCCCTTATTGCGAGCGAATTTCGTTTTAGCCAGGCGGTAGTTGACGCCAATGGTTCGTTCTTCGTCAGGATCAATTCAAGGATACCGCATTCGTAGTGAGAGGATATAGGATGAGACTTGCCGTAGGATTGGTATTGAATTTAGGATTAGAGGTAGCAAGTGGATTGCAAACTGAGGAACACCTGTCCAACTACGTCCGAATTTTGCATTTCACCACGCAAACAACTTTCTTCAAGGTGAAACGTCAATAGACGGCTTTGAGGCAGAAATGAAATATATCACTAGTTCGTAGCTAGAGCAACCCAACGAGCTTAACAATGCGCCCAGCTTTTATATTGGCTCAAAATTCAGTCGCTGGCGTACAATCACATGTAATCTAACTCATCAGATTATGGCGCCAAAATGGGTATTTAACTTTTTTGAACATCCTTTTGGCACTTTTATGCCAGTTGCATCGAGACAAGTACATAAATAAAGCTGTTTTATTTGTGCGTTAGCTGGTATGTTCATAAAGCTAAGCCGTTAACATTTGTCTTCTCCAGTGGCACACAAATGGAAAAAAAGAATTTTTCTATGCACGGATTATGACAGGAGCTCTATTGAGAAAAAGGGCTACTACTGTGGTTTATTTTTGTCCGACGGACCGAAATAACATACGGAAACATCGAGATAAATAATATTTTAGTTATTATGACAGAAATATCAGTGAACTGTTTTTTCGCGCGAGAGTCGTGTGATTTGCTTGCCAGGCGCTATAAACGGATGGTGTAAAAAGCCTGCCAGTAATTGGAGTGTATTTTGGATATCGTGTCTCTGATTGGTTATCGAGAATTTTTCCGCCATAAAATGATTACCCGCCATATTCTGATGAATTAAGTCAACCAATTGTGTTCAGACAGTTAAACTAGTTGAAGTGAGTTGCCTGAACATATATATCGTTGAAAGAACTTAACGATTGTTACTATTTCCATAAATCCTTCACGTTTTGTGTCTAAGCTCCCTGCCGGTAATATTCAAGTCGAGGTTACTTCTCGTCTCGCTTCCGTGGGAACAAGTGACTAGTGACTGACTGGTTATTTCAGTTTTATGAGCTTTCTAAGTTTTACTTAGTGAATGATCCTGCAAATTTCTTACGCTTTATTTACTTTGGATCACCTTGAATTGATATAAAAATAAATCTTTCAAAACCAAGTCTTCACGAGGTTTTCTATCCGCAACGAGTTGAACCATTCATCTCGAGAGATCCTTCTCCCGCTTCCGCTAACATTGCTGTTCATGTTCCCTTCTTGCGAGCGAATTTCGTTTTAGCTCGGCGGTAGTTGACGCCAATGGTTCGTTCTTCGTCAGGATCAATTCAAGGATACCGTATTCGTAGTGAGAGGATATAGGATGAGACTTGCGGTAGGATTGGTATTGAATTTAGGATTAGAGGTAGCAAGTGGATTGCAAACTGAGGAACATCTGACCAACTACGTCCGAATATTGCATTTCACCACGCAAACAACTTTCGTCAAGGTGAAACGTCAATAGACGGCTTTGAGGCAGAAATGAAATATATCACTAGTTCGTAGCTAGAGCAACCTAACGAGCTTAACAATGCGCCCAGCCTTTCTTGTGGCTCAACCTTCGGTCTCTGTAGTACTACCGCAAGCGTTCGGACAGTTAAACTAATTGAAGTGAGTTGCTGGTGATATATATTGTTGAAAGAACTTAACGATGGTACTATTTACATAAATCCTTCACGTTTTGTGTCTAAGCGCCATGCCGGTAATATTCAAGTCGAGGTTACTTCTCGACTCGCTTCCGTGGGAACTAATGACTGGTGACTGACTGGTTATATCAGTTTTATGAGCTTTCTGAGTTTTACTTAGTAACTGATCCTGCAAATTTCTTACGCTTTATTTACTTTGGATCACCTTGAATTGCTATAAAAATAAATCTTTCGAAACCAAGTCTTCACAAGGTTTTCTATCCGTAACGAGTTGAACCATTCCTCTCGAGAGATCCTTCCCCGCTTCCGCTAACATTGCTGTTCATGTTCCCTTCTTGCGAGCGAATTTCGTTTTAGCTCGGCGGTAGTTGACGCAATGGTTCGTTCTTCGTCAGGATCAATTCAAAGATACCGCATTCGTAGTGAGAGGATATAGGATGAGACTTGAGGTAGGAATGGTATTGAATTTAGGATTAGAGGTAGCAAGTGAATGTCAAACTGAGGAACATCTGACCAACTACGTCCGAATTTTGCATTTCACCACGCAAACAACTTTCTTCAAGGTGAAACGTCAATAGACGGCTTTGAGGCAGAAATGAAATATATCACTAGTTCGTAGCTAGAGCAACCCAACGAGCTTAACAATGCGCCCAGCTTTTATATTGGCTCAAAATTCAGTCGCTGGCGTACAATCACATGTAATCTAATTCATCAGATTATGGCGCCAAAATGGGTATTTAACTTTTTTGGACATCCTTTTGGCACTTTTATGCCAATTGCATCGAGACAAGTACATAAATAAAGCTGTTTTATTTGTGCGTTAGCTGGTATGTTCATAAACCTAAGCCGTTAACATTTGTCTTCTCCAGTGGCACACAAATGGAAAAAAAAGAATTTTTCTATGCACGGATTATGACAGGAGCTCTATTGAGAAAAAGGGCTAGTATTGTGGTTTATTTTTGTCCGACGGACCGAAATAACATACGGGAACATCGAGATAAATAATATTTTAGTTATTATGACAGAAATATCAGTGAACTGTTTTTTCGCGCGAGAGTCGTGTGATTTGCTTGCCAGGCGCTAAAAATGGATGGTGTAAAAAGCCTGCCAGTAATTGGAGTGTATTTTGGATATCGTGTCTCTGATTGGTTATCGAGAATTTTTCGGCCATTAAATGACTACCCGTCATATTCTGATGAATTAAGTCAACCAATTGTGTTCAGACAGTTAAACTAGTTGAAGTGAGTTGCCTGAAGATATATATATCGTTGAAAGAACTTTACGATTGTTACTATTTCCATAAATCCTTCACGTTTTGTGTCTAAGCTCCCTGCCGGTAATATTCAAGTCGAGGTTACTTCTCGTCTCGCTTCCGTGGGAACTAGTGACTGGTGACTGGTGACTGGTCATTTCATTTTTATAAGCTTTCTAAGTTTTACTTAGTAAATGATCCTGCAAATTTCTTACGCTTTATTTACTTTGGATCACCTTGAATTGCTATAAAAATAAATCTTTCAAAACCAAGTCTTTTCGAGGTTTTCTTCCCGCAACGAGTTGAACCATTCATCTCGAGAGATCCTTCTCCCGCTTCCACTAACATTGCTGTTCATTTCCCTTCTTGCGAGCGAATTTCGTTTTAGCTCGGCGGTAGTTGACGCCAATGGTTCGTTCTTCGTCAGGATCAATTCAAGGATACCGCATTCGTAGTGAGAGGATATAGGATGAGACTTGCGGTAGGATTGGTATTGAATTTAGGATTAGAGGTAGCAAGTGGATTGCAAACTGAGGAACATCTGACCAACTACGTCCGAATTTTGCATTTCACCACGCAAACAACTTTCTTCAAGGTGAAACGTCAATAGACGGCTTTGAGACAGAAATGAAATATATCACTAGTTCGTAGCTAGAGCAACCTAACGAGCTTAACAATGCGCCCAGCCTTTCTTGTGGCTCAACCATCGGTCTCTGTAGTACTACCGCAAGCGTTCGGACAGTTAAACTAATTGAAGTGAGTTGCTGGTGATATATATTGTTGAAAGAACTTAGCGATTGTTACTATTTAAATAAATCCTTCACGTTTTGTGTCTAAGCTCCCTGCCGGTAATATTCAAGTCGAGGTTACTTCTCGTCTCGCTTCCGTGGGGAACTAGTGACTGGTGACAGGTGACTGACTGGTCATTTCATTTTTATAAGCTTTCTAAGTTTTACTTAGTAAGTGATCCTGCAAATTTCTGACGCTTTATTTACTTTGGATCACCTTGAATTGCTATAAAAATAAATCTTTCAAAACCAAGTCTTCACGAGGTTTTCTTCCCGCAACGAGTTGAACCATTCATCTCGAGAGATCCTTCTCCCGCTTCCACTAACATTGCTGTTCATTTCCCTTCTTGCGAGCGAATATCGTTTTAGCTCGGCGGTAGTTGACGCCAATGGTTCGTTCTTCGTCAGGATCAATTCAAGGATACCGCAATCGTAGTGAGAGGATATAGGATGAGACTTGCGGTAGGATTGGTATTGAATTTAGGATTAGAGGTAGCAAGTGGATTGCAAACTGAGGAACATCTGACCAACTACGTCCGAATTTTGCATTTCACCACGCAAACAACTTTCGTCAAGGTGAAACGTCAATAGACGGCTTTGAGGCAGAAATGAAATACATCACTAGTTCGTAGCTAGAGCAACCCAACGAGCTTAACACTGCGCCCAGCTTTATATTGGCTCAAAATTCAGTCGCTGGCGTACAATCACATGTAATCTAATTCATCAGATTATGGCGCCAAAATGGGTATGTAACTTTTTTGGACATCCTTTTGGCACTTTTATGCCAGTTGCATCGAGACAAGTACATAAATAAAGCTGTTTTATTTGTGCGTTAGCTGGTATGTTCATAAACCTAAGCCGTTAACATTTGTCTTCTCCAGTGGCACACAAATGAAAAAAAAAGAATTTTTCTATGCACGGATTATGACAGGAGCTCTATTGAGAAAAAGGGCTACTATTGTGGTTTATTTTTGTCCGACGGACCGAAATAACATACGGGAACATCGAGATAAATAATATTTTAGTTATTATGACAGAAATATCAGTGAACTGTTTTTTCGCGCGAGAGTCGTGTGATTTGCTTGCCAGGCGCTATAAACGGATGGTGTAAAAAGCCTGCCTGTAATTGGAGGGTATATTGGATATCGTGTCTCCGATTGGTTATCGAGAATTTTTCCGCCATAAAATGACTACCCGCCATATTCTGATGAATTAAGTCAACCAATTGTGTTCAGACAGTTAAACTAGTTGAAGTGAGTTGCCTGAAGATATATATCGTTGAAAGAACTTAACGATTGTTAGTATTTACATAAATCCTTCACGTTTTGTGTCTAAGCTCCCTGCCGGTAATATTCAAGTCGAGGTTACTTCTCGTCTCGCTTCCGTGGGAACTAGTGACTGGTGACTGGTGACTGGTGACTGGTCATTTCATTTTTATAGGCTTTCTAAGTTTTACTTAGTAACTGATCCTGCAAATTTCTTACGCTTTATTTACTTTGGATCACCTTGAATTGATATAAAAATAAATCTTTCAAAACCAAGTCTTCACGAGGTTTTCTTCCCGCAACGAGTTGAACCATTCATCTCGAGAGATCTTTCTCCCTCTTCCGCTAACATTGCTGTTCATTTCCCTTCTTGCGAGCGAATTTCGTTTTAGCTCGGCGGTAGTTGACGCCAATGGTTCGTTCTTCGTCAGGATCAATTCAAGGATACCGCATTCGTAGTGAGAGGATATAGGATGGGACTTGCGGTAGGATTGGTATTGAATTTAGGATTAGAGGTAGCAAGTGGATTGCAAACGGAGGAACATCTGACCAACTACGTTCGAATTTTGCATTTCACCACGCAAACAACTTTCTTCAAGGTGAAACGTCAATAGTCGGCTTTGAGGCAGAAATGAAATATATCACTAGTTCGTAGCTAGAGCAACCTAACGAGCTAAACAATGCGCCCAGCCTTTCTTGTGGCTCAACCTTCGGTCTCTTTAGTACTACCACAAGCGTTCGGACAGTTAAACTAATTGAAGTGAGTTGCTGGTGATATATATCGTTGAAAAAACTTAACGATTGTTACTATTTACATAAATCCTTCACGTTTTGTGTCTAAGCTCCCTGCCGGTAATATTCAAGTCGAGGTTACTTCTCGTCTCGCTTCCGTGGGAACAAGTGACTGGTGGCTGGTGACTGACTGGTCAGTTCAGTTTTATGAGCTTTCTGAGTTTTACTTAGTAACTGATCCTGCAAATTTCTTACGCTTTATTTACTTTGGATCACCTTGAATTGCTATAAAAATAAATCTTTCGAAACCAAGTCTTCACGAGGTTTTCTTCCCGCAACGAGTTGAACCATTCATCTCGAGAGATCCTCCCCCCTTCCGCTAACATTGCTGCTCATTTCCCTTATTGCGAGCGAATTTCGTTTTAGCTCGGCGGTAGTTGACGCCAATGGTTCGTTCTTCGTCAGGATCAATTCAAGGATACCGCATTCGTAGTGAGAGGATATAGGATGAGACTTGCCGTAGGATTGGTATTGAATTTAGGATTAGAGGTAGCAAGTGGATTGCAAACTGAGGAACATCTGACCAACTACGTCCGAATTTTGCATTTCACCACGAAAACAACTTTCTTCAAGGAGAAACGTCAATAGACGGCTTTGAGGCAGAAATGAAATATATCACTAGTTCGTAGCTAGAGCAACCTAACGAGCTTAACAATGCGCCCAGTCTATCTTTTGGCTCAACCTTCGGTCTCTGTAGTACTACCGCAAGCGTTCGGACAGTTAAACTAATTGAAGTGAGTTGCCTGAAGATATATATCGTTGAAAGAACTTAACGATTGTTATTTTTTTCGTAAATCCTTCACGTTTTGTGTCTAAGCTCCCTGCCGGTAATATTCAAGTCGAGGTTACTTCTCGTCTCGCTTCCGTGGGAACTAAGTGACTGGTGACTGGTGACTGGTCATTTCATTTTTATAAGCTTTCTAAGTTTTACCTAGTAACTGATCCTGCAAATTTGTTACGCTTTATTTACTTTGGATCACCTTGAATTGATATAAAAATAAATCTTTCAAAACCAAGTCTTCACGAGGTTTTCTACCCGAAACGAGTTGAACCATTCCTCTCGAGAGATCCTCCCCCCCTTCCGCTAACATTGCTGCTAATTTCCCTTCTTGCGAGCGAATTTCGTTTTAGCTCGGCGGTAGTTGACGCCAATGGTTCGTTCTTCGTCAGGATCAATTCAAGGATACCGCATTCGTAGTGAGGGGATATAGGATGAGACTTGCGGTAGGATTGGTATTGAATTCAGGATTAGAGGTAGCAAGTGGATTGCAAACTGAGGAACATCTGACCAACTACGTCCGAATTTTGCATTTCACCACGCAAATAACTTTCTTCAAGGTGAAACGTCAATAGACGGCTTTGAGACAGAAATGAAATATATCACTAGTTCGTAGCTAGAGCAACCTAACGAGCTTAACAATGCGCCCAGCCTTTCTTGTGGCTCAACCTTCGGTCTCTGTAGTACTACCGCAAGCGTTCGGACAGTTAAACTAATTGAAGTGAGTTGCTGGTGATATATATTGTTGAAAGAACTTAACGATGGTACTATTTACATAAATCCTTCACGTTTTGTGTCTAAGCGCCATGCCGGTAATATTCAAGTCGAGGTTACTTCTCGACTCGCTTCCGTGGGAACTAATGACTGGTGACTGACTGGTTATATCAGTTTTATGAGCTTTCTGAGTTTTACTTAGTGAATGATCCTGCAAATTTCTTACGCTTTATTTACTTTGGATCACCTTGAATTGATATAAAAATAAATCTTTCAAAACCAAGTCTTCACGAGGTTTTCTTCCCGCAACGAGTTGACCCATTCATCTCGAGAGATCCTTCTCCCGCTTCCACTAACATTGCTGTTCATTTCCCTTCTTGCGAGCGAATTTCGTTTTAGCTCGGCGGTAGTTGACGCCAATGGTTCTTTCTTCGTCAGGATCAATTCAAGGATACCGCATTCGTAGTGAGAGGATATAGGATGAGACTTGCGGTAGGATTGGTATTGAATTTAGGATTAGAGGTAGCAAGTGGATTGCAAATTGAGGAACATCTGACCAACTACGTCCGAATTTTGCATTTCACCACGCAAACAACTTTCTTCAAGGTGAAACGTCAATAGACGGCTTTGAGGCAGAAATGAAATATATCACTAGTTCGTAGCTAGAGCAACCTAACGAGCTCAACAATGCGCCCAGCCTTTCTTGTGGCTCAACCTTCGGTCTCTGTAGTACTACCGCAAGCGTTCGGACAGTTAAACTAATTGAAGTGAAGTGCTGGTGATATATATTGTTGAAAGAACTTAACGATTGTTACTATTTACATAAATCCTTCACGTTTTGTGTCTAAGCTCCCTGCCGGTAATATTCAAGTCGAGGTTACTTCTCGTCTCGCATCCGTGGGAACTAGTGACTGGTGACTGGTCATTTTATTTGTATAAGCTTTCTAAGTTTTACTTAGTAACTGATCCTGCAAATTTCTTACGCTTTATTTTCTTTGGATCACCTTGAATTGATATCAAAATAAATCTTTCAAAACCAAGTCTTCACGAGGTTTTCTTCCCGCAACGAGTTGACCCATTCATCTCGAGAGATCCTTCTCCCGCTTCCGCTAACATTGCTGTTCATTTCCCTTCTTGCGAGCGAATTTCGTTTTAGCTCGGCGGTAGTTGACGCCAATGGTTCGTTCTTCGTCAGGATCAATTCAAGGATACCGCATTCGTAGTGAGAGGATATAGGATGAGACTTGCGGTAGGATTGATATTGAATTTAGGATTAGAGGTAGCAAGTGGATTGCAAACTGAGGAACATCTGACCAACTACGTCCGAATTTTGCATTTCACCACGCAAACAACTTTCTTCAAATTGAAACGTCAATAGACGGCTTTGAGACAGAAATGAAAAATATCACTAGTTCGTATCTAGAGCAACCTAACGAGCTTAACAATGCGCCCAGCCTTTCTTGTGGCTCAACCTTCGGTCTCTGTAGTACTACCGCAAGCGTTCGGACAGTTAAACTAATTGAAGTGAGTTGCTGGTGATATATATTGTTGAAAGAACTTAACGATTGTTACTATTTACATAAATCCTTCACGTTTTGTGTGTAAGCTCCCTGCCGGTAATATTCAAGTCGAGGTTACTTCTCGTCTCGCTTCCGTGGGAACAAGTGACTGGTGACTGACTGGTTATTTCAGTTTTATGAGCTTTCTAAGTTTTACTTAGTGAATGATCCTGCAAATTTCTTACGCTTT
>MIQA02014867.1:0-12832 GCA_001887855.2 Sclerospora graminicola | reverse complement strand
GCACTATACAAAGTTCAAGTATATTACCCAACGAGCTCCCCGGTGAAGATTTCCGCCCAGGAGCTACCCCTAGTCCTACACTTCATCTCCCTATTGGACGGATTTACACTTTTCGCCCTAGGGTCCACCAGGAGAGCAAACCACCCAGTACTGACGGGTACACAAGGTGAACTTTCAACATGCAACATCCGAGCAGACACGATCAAGCGGATGGAAGTGACCGATCTAGCCGGCCGGATGCAGGATCGGATCATGACTCGGATGGACGGAGTACCCCCTCCGATAGTCAGTCGTCTGGGACCCCCGTGGGTGTTCCCGTCTCAGGAAGATTTTCTGAGAGCGACTACACCACAATGGTGCGCGTGCCCAGATCTCTTGGTGACCCTCGATATCACCGCGAGTCCCTAGCGGGCGAAAGACCCAAACCTGTCAAATTGTTGATGGTGTTGTGTCGGGTGCATTGGGGGAAGGTAATTGCCCCCAATGCTGCTGAAGATGGAAGGATGCGATGGTCGCCTCGGATTGGGGGAGTTCGAGGTTGACAGTAAAGAAGAAGTCACTCCCCTAGAGGCTCCGCCGGGGGCGGATTACGGTACGGTACCGGATTACGGTACTACTTACTCTAGTGCCGGCCGCTACACGGATGGAGCCGGATCGGACTATGGTGCAAGTCGCCATAGTCCGAGGAAGGATCATGGTTTCGACCATGATCCTAACAAACAAATGCATATTATGGATATAAAAGAAGAAAAAATTAAGGAAGAAGAAGCGGAAGTCGGATACGACCGGAGTGGGAAGCCGGCCGGATCGGGACCAAGTCGCGATCCGGCCCACCTACCCCTAAAGAGACCGGATTGGCAGGAATCGGATTATCCGACCCGCAAAGATAGGCCGCGTTTCGAAGAAGAAGAAGAAAAGCAGGACGGCCTATCAACGGATACAGACTTGGAGCGTGCTTTCCATCTTCACGAGTTGGGGCAGTTCTTGCGGACGGATAAGGTGCTGAAAATAACACGGCCGAAGATCATAGGCGGATTGAAAGGTCCCGTCTCTCCCCCAACTCTCTCAGACGGCCACGTGTCCCTTATTAGAGGACTATTCGATCAACTCAAACAAGCCGGCATTAACACCGGCGTGTTTGATCCGAACGAGCTGTTTGATCTGAAGATGAACCAGTTGAAGGAGGCGCCCAGCGCCCTGCACGACCACTTGGTACCGCTAGTGGGTTGCTCGCCGTCGTCGAAGAAGATGACAGCTACGACTGGAGTGGCGCCGTCCACGAAGCCGGCAAGAAGCAAATCGGCCGGGATACACTCAGGCTCTTCGCAGTACGAGTCTGCCCCTTCGGAAGCGGACTCATCTGATTCATCGGTGGGTATCACCCGCATGACGCTTGGCCCAAGAGGAGCAGCGCGTGTGGCGACGGCCATGAGGCTTGGAGGACGTGAGGAATCGGGTACGCCCGAGCGGAAGAACGCCAGCCAGTACAGTGTTCAGGCCTGGCGGACGGCGACGGCGGATCCAGAACCAAAGGAGGAAGACGAAGACGCGGATGGGCGGATCAAAAAGGAATGTCGATCTGGCAGCCCGGCCGCCCCTCAAGTCGCCCCTCAATCCGCCCCCCAGGAGAGCCTTCAGGTGCCGGATCACCTGCAAAACATGTTTTCGGCGATGATGGAGCGATACTTGGAAGAGCAACGTCGGCTGAGCGCCAGCTGCGGCAGTCCGAAGTCACCGGACCAGCCTGCTCGTCGTGGAACACAGGCCCCCGGACCAGTCCAGTACTATGCGAGGGAGTCGAGTGACGAAGACATGGAGTCGGTGCAGTCCAAGCAGAGTGAACCCCATGCCGCCCCGCCGAGCCGCCAGACAGGTCGCCGGGCCGGACGTCGGCCAACGAATAGGAAGCTGTCTCTCAGCGACGTGGATATCGAATCCGTCAAGTCGGCCAAGTACCATTATGATCCGGATGACCTGGATCTGGGGATGGCCCGCCGAGCCCATATGGCCTCGGCCCAAGCGTTTGATGCAGATTCAGGAGCGATCACGAGGGTGCGAATGTCGGCCACGTCCGAGCTGAAAGACTTCACCGGACGCGACATGGACGAGGACCAAGCCCGAGGATGGCTGAGCAAGACGAAGACGGCATTTCTCAGAGACCGGACGTCGGACTATTAGAAATGCCTGATCTTTGGGGATTTGATGAAAGGTCCAGCGAAAAACTGGATCCAGCAGCTCAGCCGGGAAATCCGAGGAAACTGGAGGGGATTGGCCGGCGCGTTCGAGGAACAATACTGTGGATCTGGAACATCGGCGGCGCGGCAATATTTCCACACCAAGAAGCGGGCGGATGAGACCCCCCTGGAGTATCTCCATCGCTTAAATGTCGCTGGCATGAGGGCGGATATCCCCGTTAAAGAAGATGCCAGCCGGTCGGAAGCCGCTCGTGAACATGTGGAACATTTCATCAGCACGTTGGACGATCGGGAGCTGGCAGACCAGCTGGCGTTACTGCGATTGAAGAACACCACGGAGCTGGAATTGACGTTGCGCACCTACCTAAGAGCGAAGAAGCGAGGCCCCAAGGCGGCAGTTGGAACCGGCCGTTTCAAGTCCCGATTTAACGCGGATCAAGGAGGCCGGCCGCCATCTACCAGGACGGCCCGAGCCGTCCGCATGGTCGCCCGAGAGTCGGACGCGACCAGCTCGGAAGAGGAGTATCAGCGATCCGGGGGTGAGTCTGAGGAGGAACAGTATCGGTACCTTTTCGGCAGAAGCCAGTCAGCCGTCCAGGCTGCCAGCCGGGTCCGGTGAGCCGAAGGGTTTTCCGGCTCGAACTGACCAGGATTACCCCAGGCGCAAGTGCACCCACTGTGGGTCCATCAAGCATGACGACCGGAGCTGTTGGAAGCGGCTGACGTGCAAGAAGTGCGAGAGGAAGGGACACCCGGCGGAACACTGCCTGTTTACGTGTAAGACTTGCGGGGAGGTGCATGAGGTGGGACTGTGCCCAATTGAAGAATTCTACAACCTGTTGAAGAAGTGGTACGTCCCGACCAAGCATGCTGGAATGCTGCCGCCCGGAGTGGAAAAGATGTTAAACTAGATCGCTCGCCAGGTTGGAATCTGGTTCGAGCCGAGCGGTCTAGTGTTAGTATCTATGCATATGTCTGTAAAGAGGATAATCAAGAAGCAAAGCAAAGGATAACCGACAATACATGTAAGTTTGACGATTACGTCACCCGGTCCCCGGCCGGTACGGCTGACCCCTTCCTGGTGAGCAGTTTACGGACGGATGAGTATTCCCGGTCTGAAGTGCGAATGGAATTGAACTTGTTACCTGGCGAGTCGCGAGGTTATTGGAAGTATCACTCGCCGGATAAATGGTTCAAGCAGGCCAAGGCGGATGGAAAAATCAATAACCAGAAAGCTACCATGCTGTTCGACTCTGGCGCGGAAGTGTCTATCGTAGACACCACCTTTGCTCGTAAGGTGGGGTGTGAGATAGACGAGACGAAGCGGCAGGAATGTATCGGCATTGGAGAAAGTTCGTACATGACCCAAGCAAGGACAAGAGTTAAGATTACGTTAGCTGGGTCTTTGGTATATTACTTTACCACCTGGGTAGGCAAGCTGGCCGGGCAGGATGCAATTTTGGGCATGGACTTTATGGTCCCGGCCGGCATACGGCTGGACTTATCGCATGGAACATTGACGTTGCCGGACGAGGTACAGATCCAGCTGGCCGGCCGGCGGCCCTTATATGGTGCCCACGTCCAGTTCCTCAAGTTAGGTCAGTTTGTAACGGTGCCAGTGGGAAAGGCGGTGGAAGTAATGGTACGACCACACGACAAGCGGAGTAAGTTATGGCTGACAAGGGGCGAGTGCTGGGTACCATCGTTTGTTAAAGGGGGTGGTCATCTCAACTCTATAAGCGTGACCAACATCTCTGAAAGGCCCCTCACCTTGCATGAAGACGTGATTATTGGAATGTGGCTGGTCGAGGACAAGGTGCCCCGCCGGCCGGGCTATGTCACTATTGGCTCAAGACGCTATATCGAGTGGCAAAACCTGGCTTTTCAGGCGACCACCGATCTGGTCAGCGAAAAGGAAGAAGTAGAAGAGGACCAGACTCCGATGGTGGATAAACCCGAGTACCGGACCCCTTCTAAAATATTGACGCGGAGCCGGCCGTCGCCGGATCCGGCTGAACGTATTGGCCGAGACTATGCCCCGATCGCGGAACTGGTTTTGCCCACCCAGAGGAAGACGGACGAACGACAGAATCAGGAGAAAGGACAAAGCAGAGTTACATATGCGGT
This sequence comes from Sclerospora graminicola, assembly GCA_001887855.2. Taxonomy (NCBI): domain Eukaryota; phylum Oomycota; class Peronosporomycetes; order Peronosporales; family Peronosporaceae; genus Sclerospora; species Sclerospora graminicola. Next base: position 8,510 of record MIQA02014867.1, on the reverse strand, counting down.
CAACCCCGATGACGGACGGTTTGACGACCGAGGTCAAGGCGGCTCGACCCAGCCGGCCGATCGAAATTCGGAAATAGCCGAAGACGGATCGACCCAGCCGGCCGATCAAGATCCCGAAGTAGCCGAAGCTGACCAAGTCTGCATTCATGAAGGGGGTGAGCTATATGTTGAAGGCATGGAGGATCAGATGGCGGTGCTACCTGAGGTAACCCCCTGCCCCCCAGCGGTCACTATTGACGATCTACAAGTGGGAGACCCGGATGTGAACACCCCGGATGAGATCGGCAGATTGAAGGATATTATGGAAAAGACGACATCTGCCGATCGGACCAGGAAACGCACTTCCTCCGGCCGCCCATGGGGCGGTATGTGACATTGATGTGGGAGGCGCCAAGCCGGTTGCACAAAGATGCCGAAGAGTTGCCCCCCAGTATCGGGAAAAGCTGTCAGAGCTTATCAAGGGTTTGCTGGCCACCAAGATAATTCAGCCGTCCACCTCGCCCTGGGCTTCGTCCATTGTAATTATTATCAAGAAGAATGGGGTGGATATAAGGTTATGTATTGACTACCGGCTGGTGAACCGGCTGACTAAGCTGATGGTTTACCCGATGCCGTTGATAAATGATTTGTTGGAGGACTTGGATAAAGTTTTGTGGTATTGCTCATTGGACATGGCCAGCGGATTCTGGGTTGTCTCTATGACCGATCGTGCACGGGAGATCTCTGCGTTCGTGACGCCCTTCGGGTTGTTCGAGTGGAACCGGATGCCGTTCGGTCTGAAGAATGCCCCGCAGATTTATCAACGGCTGATAGAGATGATATTTAGAGAACCTGACCCTATACAGGGTGGTGTAAGCCATGTCAAGCGCGGTGCTGTAAGGGCCTCATTTCATTACACTTTTGGACCCCGACTCTATCCGACTTTGGATTTTTGTCCACGGTGGGACTCGAACCCGCAATCTCCCGGTCCCGAGATCAACGACTGATAGATAACGCGCTGTATGGACACTTCAAGATCAAGGCGGATCAAGATCCGGCTTTGGTCGGTGACGTGTTCACCGAAGGTGACCCGGACCCCGACCCAAAACCTTCAGTTTTGGGGCGGCGGTCTTACATTGACGACATTCTTGTGACGGCTACTACCTGGGATTTACTGTGTGACAAAGTGGAGAAGTTGATGATTACGTGTGAAAAGTGGAATCTTTCGATTAGTGTGGTTAAGAGTTTCTGGGGGAAGACTAAGGTGACCTATTTGGGTCATCAGGTTTCGATTGCCGGATTGGAGGCTAATCCGAAAGATTTGGAGTCCTTGAGTAATCTGCCTTTCCCGCGATCCCTAAAGGCTATGCAATCCTTTTTGGGCAGCCTGAATTATTACAGTCGGTTCATCGAGGATTTCGCAGTCTATGCGGCGGTTTTGTATGAATTACGGGAGGTGGATTACCATAAGCTGAGAGAGCAGGATAGGCAAGCGGAGACGCGAGCCGGGCCGGCAATATCAGCCAATGGGATGCCGCCCTTGTCAGCTATTTCGGCCAATGATAAGGCGCCCTTTTTGCCCCGACAGGCGGCCGGCCCGGACGACCACATGACCCGAGCGATGGTGGCCTTTGGTATGTTAAAGGCGAAGATGGCGACTACACCGGTCCTGAAACATTTCGATGTTAATAAGACTCCGGTGGTCATCATCTACGCTAACAAATGGGCCATCTCGGCCGCTCTCGTGCAAGATCATGGCGGAGTGTACTGTCCCGTGACATTCACCAGCCGGACCCTGAAGGCTAATGAAGTCAATTACGGGTTGGTGGATAAAGAAGTTTTGGCTTTATTGCGGATCTTGGATGTGTGTTATACTATGTTGGTGTCTCGGCCTATCAAAGTACTATCTAGACGGTCGACCCTATCATGGCTCCTGACGGCGAATGGAATTGACGGCCGGCTGGGTAGATGGGCGGCTCTGCTGTCTCAGTGGTCCCTCGAAGTGATTAAGTGTACTAAAGAGGAAGAGGAAATACTGGGCACACTGGCTGCCAGCATTACCCCAAGGGCAGAAGTGGAGGAAGCACTGATAGCGATCGCGCCCCGGAAGCAGCCTCGACAAACTATCGTATTACCGCCGCCAACAGTGGGACCCACGGAGGAACTAATGGTTTTGAGTTTTGACGGGTCGGCGAGTGTAAAGAAGGGGGTCGGGGCCTATAGCGCTATTGTGTGGAAGTTGCCCGAATGGAAAGTGGTCGCGGCCGTCTCGGATTTCACGCCTGGCATAACGGTGAGCGAAGCGGAGTACAGAGGGCTGTTACTTTGCCTAGATCTGTTGGCTGGCCGGACACAGGGGCGGATCATCATATGTGGTGATTCCAACCTGGTGATCCGGCAAATCACAGGAGAGATAGATTGCAAGGCGCCCCGGCTGAGATTGTTGAATGATCGGGTTATGTCCGCCTTGCGGAGATGGCCGGAACACGAGCTGATACATGTCAAACGGGACTGGAATAAGAGCGCAGATCACTTGGCTACGCTGGCCATGCGTGACCAAGTCGGGGTAACGGTTTCCGATCCAGCTCTGTTATCAGATTTGACGGAGATCAATCGGCTGCCCGAAATTATCCATCCGGCCAACACGGAGGAGGTAATCCAGGTGAGCGCCGTCACCCGGTCGCAAATGCGCCGTTCTTCAGCCGCTGGCTCACCATCTCCGGAAGCAATGAGCGAAGGGATAGTGCAACAGTTACGAGCTGAGCGGATTCTCCAAGCGCAGGACGAGGAAGAGTGGATAGTGGATCTCAAGGCATACCTTAAAGGGGACGTGGATAAACTGACCGCCGAACAAGCTAAAGAATGCTTCAAGCTGGCCCCGGATTATGAAGTGGATGAAAACGGGTTACTGTTTTTCTACCGGGACGCTGACCAGCCGGAGATCGAGAGGGATAGATCCGCTCGGCTAGTCGTACCCACTACCCTACAGCCGGATATCCTCCATCATTATCACGTGAGCTTAGAAGGAGGACATCAGGGCATCGGCCGGACATATCACAAGATTAAGGCACATTTCCACTGGCGGGGGCTCTACCGCAGCGTACAAGCCTATGTGGGAAGTTTTCCGGACTGTGAAACAGGGAAGGGCCGGCTGACCATCAGAGGACGGTCGCCGGGGAATATACAAGCTACCTATCCTTTTCAAGTCATTGCGATGGATCATATCCCGTCCTTACCCAAATCTCGAAATGGGTACACAGAGCTGCTGATCTGGACGGATTTGTTTACCGGGCTGGTCATAGCAAAGGCCAGTTCCACCCGTACCGCCCAACAGGTTGCGCAAAGCTACGAGGAATGTGTGTTCAGACGGTTCGGGGCGAGCGAGGTCATCCGCCACGATAGGGAGCCGGATTTATGGCGGACGTGTTCCGAGCTTTCAGCAAGATCTTAGGACAGAAACAAAGCGCAACTATGGCTTACCGGCCGCAGGCGAACGGAAAGGCCGAAAGGATGGTACAGACTCTAACCACAGCCCTCAAGATGTATGTGGTGGAGGCGGATTAGTGCGACTGGGACGAATATGCAGAGAGACCAACAACGAAGTTGCAGAGCTTTGTTTAGCTCTCAGTCGCGTGGTTTCGACGGTTCTTGCGGTCGGCTCGGTATTTGGCTAGCTCGGGAGACTCACGCCCGGCGGCAACAGAAATGAAGAGGTGATGGGTTGACTCCCAGATGGCTTGTCCATGCCGAGAGAGGTACCCCTTACAGACCTCCCGAAAGTCCGCGAACCAGCCGACATGGGGAAGACCTATGTCTGGCATCTTTGTCGCCAGTACGGCCCAGGGTTTCTGGGATAAGATCGCGTTCAGCGGCCCGATCGCCACTAGCTTGGCATCCCAGTCCACGGCCTTGGGTATAGCGGGAGCCGGCGGGAATATCCACAACGGCGGGCGAGTCAATGCCCGGGTGACAAGGGCACCAGTGAGGGCTTGGATACACAAGCCTTCCAACTGCGCCTTTGACCAGGGAATAGCCGCATCCAGTTCGAGGGCCGTCATAAACTTCCGGCGGGGGATCCACAACGGAGGGACTCCTCTGAAGATTCTTTGGACTCGTTCTCGTCGAATATGAAGGGGTCCGGGGAAGGTAACTCCTCGAGGCCCTCAGTGGCGACCTCATCATAGTTCATCTCCGGTAGGTCGGGCGCTCCCTCTCCATCGGGAGAGGCGGTGGACGGGCCTAGGGGATCATGAGGGGAGACACTAAGGAGCGCCGGGGCAGACGAAGCTTTCGACGAAGATCTGGTAGTGCGAGGACGATGGGAGGACTTCCCAGAAGCCGGCGGGGCCGAGATCGAAGTGGGGCTAGGACCCGGCCCGCTGTCTCCATGACCTAGAGCCGCGCTCACCGGCGCGGCGGACCGTTTAGGCCGTTTGGCTGCCACGGGGCCGCGGAGCGACGCAACCCGGCTGGACCGACGTTTTCCCTTATGCGCAGGCAAATCTTCAGTGGACGAGAGAGAAGCCGCCTGCTTGCCGGCTGGCACTGGTGGCGGGTTAGGGTTTCGAGAAGTATCCCAAATCCGTAGACGAGGAACCTTTCCCGTGCTACCGGTCACCGATTCTGGTGCGGACGCCTCCGCTCTGGATGTCCGGACGTTCTCAGTAGAACCAGCGGCTGACGGGAGAAGTGGCGCAGCGGAAGCGGCCGGATCAGGATCCCGCGGACAAGCTAAGTCGAGGAGGTGCCTAATAGCCTCCCGGATGGGGGCAGGGCCCTTCATTAGACGCCCCACCCGGGCACCCGAAGCGGCTAGCCGAGCTCGATCTTCCTTGAGAGAGGACAGGCAGTCCGCGCGCTCCTCCGCAAGCTGGGAAAACGCCTCCCGGGCTTCACCCACATCCGATTGGGTCTCAGTGTACGCGGCCTCAAGCTCCCGAATTCGGTGCTGGAGCTCAGGCGATGCGGAGGCCGACTGGTACAGCGCCTTCTGATATTTTGTTAGCTTCTTGGCGAGCCGGATCCGGCGAAACTCCAAATTGCCCAGCTCTAGTTGCGAACTCTCCAATCGTTGAGAGAGTTTAATGTAGCTATCGTAGCGCGCCGCCAACTCGCGCGCGGTCTGAAAAGACTCGACCATCAAGACGCGGAGGTTTGTGACGTTTTGTTCTGAGAACACACACGGAGTGAGCGAGTGGAGAGACGACCCTAAATAGGCGAAAAGGTACTTACTCTGGATTTTCAAGGCAGCTATGGCCTTCTGGTTCAAGATGCGCTGTGAGTCCGACTGCTGTTGGAGGTGATTGTGAGTCTGACTGCTGTTGGAGGTGATCTCTCGCTTGGAGAAGGTCGGTCTTCTCACCTTCCAGTCGGCTAATGCGCTCTCGGGATTGGAAGGTGGCCAGCACCTCCCGGACCCGGGCTTCATCCGCTTGCTGACTAGCCAACCGTGCGGTCACAGCCAACTCGGTGTTAGCCTGCTCTAGGCTTGCCACCTGAGTGGTTAGCGCAGCAATTTGAGCTTGCAGGGCAGCCACGTCGGGCTGCCCTGGGCGACGCTCTAGGCCGGCCGGATGGGCATCTGGGCCTACGACCGATGGCTGCGTATTGGCTGGGGAGTGGCCCGGCACGGGACCGATGGGGGCGCTGTTACGGTCGGACATAGGGGTGGTGGAAGTCAAAGTGTGAGAGATGTGGTGAGCGCGTGCCTCAACCATTGTGCGGCTGCGACAAGGCTCAGGGGCGACTGTGGTGAAGTGTTCCAGAAATTAATGGACTAATGATGATGGATGCCCGCACCGCCTTAGCTGGATGCCCGGACAGGTCAATAGAGGACACGATCTGGGAGCCGCCGGACGCACCTACGAGCGGCCGGACGGCACCAGGCCTGGGATCAGGCCGGACGAACGTGATAGAAGACATGAACAGTCGAGCTAGCAGGCTAAGCAGACGGGAAGACCGCGGATGTTGGGCCGATGGGCAGATGTGGTGCAGATTGTTTGTAAGTAATTGAGTAAGGGAGGCCTGAAGGAAGATTGCAGTGTTCTTAGTGATGAAGAGTACCCGGATCGGATGAGAGCTGCCAAGAATTCTAGCGCCAACGCCAAGGGCTCGGATGGTGGCCATGCCGGCCAGCCGCCGGGAACCAAGTATGTTACCAGCTGGTTCGGTGTACCGTTCGGTTGGTACCATCTGAGTCTGTACCGGCCAGGCTGGGTACACAAAGTCGGAGTTAACCGGGCTACTTCGGGTGAGGCAGGTTACACAAAAAGGAGTATTGGTATAAGATATATCATGTATACGTTTCGCTTTCTTAGACAACAAGATGCTTTCATTGTTCACAGCAGAGGGCTAACAAGGTCCCCTCTGCATGTATTCGGTCTTACGGGGAAAAGTTAAGTTAACCACCGGAATCCCCTGACCGGAAGTCCGGCGTCTTCGTATCTTCACCTCAAAGTCGCCCTGTGTTTTGAACACGGTATTAAAGTTATTGGGAAGTGGTGACATTTTGGCCTTCTGTGGAAGAGTGTGGAGTTATATCTGCTTTACATACACGTTTGGATTCGCCCTTCATTGTTATTGGTTTAGCTGGCCGATTGATTATTCTCGGTCCAGCCGACACTATACAAACTTCAAGTGTATTATTGGTTTAGCTGGCCGATTGATTATTCTCGGTCCAGCCGGCACTATACAAAGTTCAAGTGTAATGCCAGACGAGCTCCCCGGTGACGATTTCCGCCCAGGAGCTACCCCTAGTCCTAACCGTCATCTCCCTATTGGACGGATTTACACTTTTCGCCCTAGGGTCCACCAGGAGAGCAAACCACCCAGTACTGACGGGTACACAAGGTGAACTTTCAACATGCAACATCCGAGCAGTCACGATCAAGCGGATGGAAGTGACCGATCTAGCCGTCCGGATGCAGGATCGGATCATGACTCGGATGGACGGAGTACCCCGTCCGATAGTCAGTCGTCTGGGACCCCCGTGGGTGTTCGCGTCTCAGGAAGATTTTCTGAGAGCGACTACACCACAGTACGCTGGTTGGGATATTTCCAAGAGTTTGACTCTTGGGAACCGATTGAGGTGCTAAGGGCGGATGCCCCTGATCTCCTGCGTGAGTTTGAGAAGGAAACTTCTCCTCAAACTCAAAAGAAGCGTCAACTCTAGGTGTTGATGCTAGCGGCACATCAACACTAGGTGTTGGTCGCTGCATAGCTTCGGTACTAGGTACCGATGCTTTAAGAGCATCGATGAGGCTCTTAAGTCTAGCGGGTACTGAGAAACCTCGGTACCCTCTAAGCTCCTATCAGTAAGACGAGGAGCTCCCGTGGGACAGCACGGACACTTCATTGTAGAAGGAACTCCGCAAGAGAGTCCTTCTCTAATGCAAGTCAAAAAAAATGGATAAACTCCATTTTATCTGAGCGTGAGTGCTTTAAGAAGCGCTCACGGTTTACGTGAATTTTGTTCACGTAATCGTCGGGACCTTTGTTGTAATTCTCAACAAAGGCGTTCCAACTTTGAGTAAGGGCGTCTTTATCGTCCCTATTCTTTCGCGACCCTTTCCGGTTCGTGTAATAACGAGCCTGATAGAAAAGGTCGATGAAGTACCGACGTCTATCGTCGGTACTGCGATCAAAAAGATGATTGCGAAGGTCTTCCCAATTAATAAAGCGCGTTGATGTCAAACAACGGATATTGACAATCGCGCTTGGTGTGCCCACCACTTCCGGGCGCAAGCGTCCATGCTGGGGTCCAAAACCCCACTTTGTACGGAACATGGCGTTCCGTACAACATGGTGATTCAGAAGCAGCGTAAGCCGCTTCTGCGCGTTGTTTCTTGGCAGGTGGAGCACCACCTGCCACCTCAAAGTCGTCTTCGCTACGACCAGGCGAATGACGAGGACCAGGAGGAGCTCTACGCTCCTCATACCACCGTTTTACGGAGTTGTCGCTGTCGTAATCGACGGCGTCAGACTCTACTTCGCCATCACTTAACGGCGAAGCAATTTTAGCGGGCTTAAGCTCGCTAGAATCGCTGGCAGGGACGGTATCGTCCTTGCCCTCTTCCTCGGAGTCAGATGACTCTCCGAAGAGGTCATTAAACTTCTTCTGGGACACCCGCCTTGCGGCAGGTGGAGGCACGGAAGATGTTGCATTCGCGACATCTTCCCGCCCTCTCTTAGACACTGCTTCCGCAGCGTCTACTACGAGAGACAAGGGGTCTCTCGGCTTTGTCTTTCGCTTCGACGCTACATTCGGAGCGTCGGCATTCGACGACACCTCCGCACGTGATGCAGAGGTGATGTCTGTTTCCAGAGTATCGGCAGTGCCCGTAAGAGCGCCGCTGCGTTTGCTGACCATTTGTTTCCTTATGGTCAAAAATGAGTTATAACAGAATATCGTTATGACCAAACAAGTGCCACCATTCGATTGGCCAATATTACATTATATTATTGGCCAACCAGCTTGAGTGGGGGGTGATGTAATGGGGTGCCATTACATAAGTGATATTTGAGTAGAAATA
>MIQA02014848.1:0-12105 GCA_001887855.2 Sclerospora graminicola | reverse complement strand
TATATTTAAATTTATTTTTATTCATAGAATAATTAATTTTATTTTTTTTTCTTAATTAATTTTTTTTTATTTTTAAATGAACGTTTATTCCGTGAAAAACGTTTTTGAATAAAAATATTTTGTAATTTTTTTGAAGTTCGAGCATTTGTATGTGTACGTTGTCCTCTAACAGGTAATCCTTGACTTCGTCTAACCCCTCTATTACTTTTAATTTCTAATAATTCATTTAATCTTTCAGTTTTTGATTTTTTTAAAAGATGCTCAATTTTTAAATTTTTATTAATATAAGTAATAAGTCGGTTTACGTGGTTGTTTTTAAGTTTATTAAGGGTGATTTGAGGATTAATTCCAATATTTTTACAAATTTTTTTTGCTTGAAATTTATTGATTCCGTATAATATAGTTAATGCATATAAAATATTTTTTGAATCAGAAATTATTTTATTAAAAATATATAACATAATAGATTTTATCTATATACCATACAAAATGATAGAAAAAAAAATAAATCCCATAACACCATCACAACGTCAAACATTTTTATTAAAAAAAAATAATTTAACTCAAACTTTTAAAATCAAATCATTAACAAAAGGTTTTCAACGTGCAAATGGTAAAAATAATCAAGGTAAAATAACTATAAAACATCGAGGTGGTGGACATAAACGTTTATATCGAATCATTAATTTCAATAGATCAAAAAATATTGAAGGTTATGTAATTAAAATTTTATATGATCCTAATCGTTCTGCAAATATTGCTTATATTAAAAATAATTTTCAATCTTATTTAATTTTAGCACCCGAAGGATTAAAGATTAATCAATATATTAAAAGTTCATTAGATGCTGATTTAAAAATAGGTAATGCTTTACCTTTACAAAATATTCCTATTGGAAGTTTAATACATAATATTAGTTTATATCCCCAATCAAAAGGGAAATTAATAAGAAGTGCTGGTACTTCTGCACAATTAATTCAGAAAATTGATAATAAATATGCTCGAATTAGATTAAATTCGGGTGAATTAAAATTAATTTTATTAACTTGTTATGCTACATTAGGGACCGTGTCTAATATTAATCATAAAAAAATTAAATTAGGAAAAGCTGGTCGTTCCCGTTGGTTAAATAAACGACCTGTTGTAAGAGGGGTTGCTAAAAATCCAGTAGACCATCCTCATGGTGGTGGTGAAGGAAAAACAAGTGGTGGACGACCTTCTGTAACACCTCAAGGTAAAATAACAAAAGGGAAACCTACACGTAAAAAAAAAAATTAATTATTCAATAAAATATGTCAAGAAGTAAATATAAAGGTCCATTTTTCAAAGTTAATTTTTTAAAAAAAAAAAAATGGATGAAAATAACTAATAAAAATTTAACTATATTACCGGAATATGTTAATTATTCTGTAAGTGTTTACAATGGAAAAATTTTTATTAATTTAAAAATAAATGATAAAATGATTGGTTTTAAATTTGGTGAATTTATTAATACACGTAAAAAACATATATATAAAAAAAAAAAAATAAATTATGGGTCAAAAAAGTATACCAGTTAGTTTAAGATTAAATAAAAAAAAGAATTGGAATTCGAAATGGATTGTTGCTAATAATGAGTATTCCGGTTTATTACATTTTGATTTAGAAATAAAAAAATATTTTCAAAATATTTTTAATTATAAAAATTTAAAATTAATTGATATTAAAATTATAAAAATATCAAATAATATAAATATATATATTTATATTCAAAAAAATGCAAAAAAATATTATAAATTATCTTTTAATAAAATAATACATCATTTCAATTTATATTATCCAAATAATAATATAAAAATATTTATTAAAAATATTTATTTTTTTGAATTTATTAATTTAAGACAACATTTAAAAAAGATTTTTATTCGAATAAAAAAAAATAATCGAATTAATAAAAATATCAAAAAAATGATTTATAATTTTAGTTATGCACTTTATACTAAAAATATTAATATAATAACATTTTATATTAAACAAACATTAGAACGAAAAAAAACACATAAAAAATTTATAAATAATATTAATAATATGCTTAATGAATTTTTTAAAATATTTTCTAATTTTGTTGGATATCGTTTACAATTTAAAGGTCGTTTAAATAAATCAAAACGTAAAAAAAAACTAATGTTTCAAAAAGGTAAAATTCCTTTAAATACATTAAAATATAATATAAAATATCATTTTAATGAATTTAAAACACCATCAGGTATTTGTAGTATTAAATTATGGATTTTTTTTAAACCCTTAAAAAAGACAATTAATTTTAAATTAAAAAAACAAATATTTTTACAGAAAAGAAAAAAATTTTTTAATTATGCTATTCCCAAAAAAAACTAAGTATAAAAAACAATTTAAAGGTAAAGTTATAGGTAAAACAATAAAAGGTAGTAAAATTATTTACGGTAAATATGCAATTAAAGTATCAGAAGAATCCCGTTTAACTTCAAAACAAATTGAAGCAACACGTAAAATAATCATTCGAAAAATGAAAAAATTAGGATTTCTTTGGATCCGAATTTTTCCGGATATACCTATAACAACAAAACCTACAGAAAATCGTATGGGTAAAGGAAAAGGAAATGTTTCATTTTGGGTTGCTAAAGTTAAAAAAGGTCAAATTTTATATGAGATTAGTGGTATTTCGTTAGAAAATGCAAAAAAAGTTCTTAAAGCAGGATCTAATAAATTGCCTGTTAAAACAAAATTTATTTATAAATAATAAGGCTTATAGTTTAATTGGTTAGAGCATACCGCTCATAACGGTATAGTTGTAGGTTCAAATCCTACTAAGCCTAATTAATAATTTTAAATGAAGAAATTAAAAAAACAAAAACTTAATAATTTATTAAAATATTCACAATTTTTAAAAAATAATTATTTAAAAAATAATAAATTTAAATTAAAAAATATTTTATTTAATGATCAAATTTTATATAAAAATCCAATTTTAGAAGCATCTATAATTGAATTCAATAATTATGAAAATATTTATTTACCATTTACTTTGATAAAAATAAGTGAAATTTCAACAATAGATTTAAAATATAAAAATATTTTATTATTTAATTATGATTTAACTTATAATATATTAAAACAATTTAATAAAATAATGTTTCCATATGCTATAAATCCTAAAAATACTTCAATTAAAGGTCGTGTATTAGGTGGAACTCGAAGAAATAAAAAAATACTTATTTCTATTTTAGGTTATATTTTTACAATGAAACCTAAAAAATTACATATTGCGTTGGATTTTCGAAAAAGATTTTATTTTAATAAATATAATAAAAAAGGACTTTATAAAAAAAAAATTAATGCAACACAATTAATTAATTGTTATAAATTTAAATATTTAAATTTTAAAATTAATAATACATTTAATAAAAAAACTAATAATTTCAAAAAAAAACAATTATCAAGACTTTCTTATGTTCGATTTATTTTAAAATTTTTAAAAATTAAAAAAAGAAGAAAAAATAAACATTTTTTCAAGAAAAAACAAGTGTTCTTTCAAAGAAAAAATATGTTGAAAAAAAAGAAATAATATTAAATTATGCCACAATTTGATCAATTTTCATTTTTAGATCAAGTTTCTTGTTTTTTGGTTTTTTTCTTTTTTTTTTATATTATTCTTACTTATTTTTTTTTACCTCAAATTTGTTATAATTTGAAATTTAGAAAAAAAAAATTAATTTTTGATAATAAAAAAAAAAATCAAATTAATTTTGAAAAAAAGAATTTTTTTTTTTTTTTTAATAATTTTTATACAACTTTTTGTTCTACTTTTGAATTATCTATTTCCAAAAAATTATCAATACATAAAAAAAAAGAAAAAACCAAAAAACAAGAAACTCCGATTATTCATAATTTATTAAAACAAAAAATTAATTTTTTTTTGAATCAAAGATTTTTATTATTTAAAAAAATTTTTATTTTAAATTAATTTTTAAATAAATGTATAGCTCAGTTGGTAGAGCACTGGACTTTTAATCCAATGGTCTTGGGTTCGAATCCCAATACATTTATTGGGGATATATTTCAATAGGTAGAAAATATGTTTTGCAAATATAAGGTTATCGGTTCGAATCCGATTATCTCCATATTGATTTTAATTATATAATTTTATGCAAAAAAAAAAAAAAAAAATATTAAACAGCGTTATTTATTTAAAAATTTTGAAAAAAATAGATTAACATTAAAAATTCTTTCAAAAAATTTAAATATTAAAAAAGATTTACGATGGAAATTACAACAAAAATGGTTTTTTTTTCATCAAAATTCTTCTATTACTCGAATTAAAAATTTATGTATTTTAACTGGACGTTCTAAAAGTATTTATCGTTTATTTAAAATTTCAAGAATTCAATTACGTAAATTAGCCTCAAAAGGTTTATTACCCGGTGTTTCAAAATATAGTTGGTAAATTTTATTATGATGATTGTAACAGATACTCTTTCAAATTTATTTTCACAAATAAAAAATGGTTATTTAGCCAAAAAGTCAAAAATTATACAAAACAAATCAAAACAAAGTATAAATATTCTAAATATTTTAACTCATGAAGGATTTATAAAAAGTTATAAAATAAATTCCAAAAATAAATTAAATATATATTTAAAATATAAAAAAAATAAAGCAGTTGTAACACATATCAAACGTTTATCAAAACCTGGAAAACGTTTATATATAACTAATAAAGATTTATATAAAAAAAAAACAGGTTTTTATCTTATTTCAACATCTTTAGGTATTTTAACTGATTTACAGGCTAAAAAATTAAATGTTGGTGGTGAATTAATTTGTCAAATTTTTTAAAATTATGATTCAAATATTAAAAACAGATGTGAAATTAAAAAATAAAATTTTTTTTAAAAGTTCGTTAATAAATATTCAACTTTTTTTTATAGATCAAAGTTTTATTTTTCCAAATAATATAAAAATTTTTAATAAAAATGAAATAATTTTTTTTGAAACATCTTTAGGATTATTATCATTATCATTAATGAATAATATATATTGTTTTATTAAAAAAAATAAATTATTAATTAATTATAATATAATTAAAAATAAAAAAAGTATTTTAAATTTATATAATAAATTAATTAAAATAAAAATAAAAGGTGTTTTACGTGGTTTTAAAATTAGTTTATTTTTAAAAGGTATAGGTTTTAAAGCTTTTATTAAAAATAATAATTTAATTTTAAAATTAGGATTTAGTCATGATATTATTATATCAATTCCTTCTAATATCAAAATTATTAATCAATCAAATATGTTAATTTTTAGTAGTATTGATTATATATTTTTAAACCAATTTGTTTATTATATTAAAAATCATAAACAACCTGAACCTTATAAAGGGAAAGGTTTATTATTAAAAAATGAAAAATTTTTTCAAAAAGAAGGAAAAAAAAGTAAAAAATAATTAAATATGATAAAAAAAAAAAAAAATAATAACATTTTATTAAATTTATTATTTAAATCAAAAAACATGTATGGAGATTTATTAATTTATACAAATAAAGAAATATTACCATTTATTTATGGTAATAGATATGATCATACTATAATTAATTTAAAAAATGTTTCTTTTTTTTTAAAACGTATTTTTAAATTAATAAAATATACAATAAAAAAAAAAGAAAAAATTTTAATAATTGGTAATTCAAATGAAATTAAATTTTTATTTACAACCGCATTTAAAAAAAAACATTCTAATATTATTTTTTTTACTAATGACTGGATAAATGGATTAATTACTAATAAAATTAGAAATACAACATTTAATAAAATAATTCATTATTTAATTAAAGAACATGAAATCAAATTAATTTTAATAATTAAAAGTTCAGTTAAGGATACTTTTTTAAATCAAGAAATTTCAACTTTAAAAATTCCAATAATTTCATTAATTAATACAAGTCAAACTATGAAAAATATTAATTATCCTATTGTAACAAATTCAAAAAATATTCAATCAATATATATTTTAATGTATTTATTACGTAAAATGTTTTAATAAATAATATGAATAAATTAAAACCAAGAAATAAAATATGTTTTCAAAATAATAAAAACATTCATATAAATTTAAAATTATTAAAATTAAGATCAAAAAAATGGAATATATTTAAAAGAAAATTACGATATAAAAAAGAAATTAAACCTGAAAAACGTAAAAAATTTTTTCAAAAAAGATTATTTGAAAAACAACAATTTAGAAATTTTTATGGATGTATTCATGAATATCAATTAAAAAATATATTTAAAAAATTATCAAAAAAAGATAATAAAATAAATATATTTCAAAAATTTATTATAATGTTAGAAAGTCGTTTAGATATTAATTTAGTAAGATTAAAATTAGTAAAAACTATTTTTCAAGCAAAACAATTAATTAATCATAAAAAAGTTCAAATTAATAATAAAATTATAAGTAAACCTAATTTTATATTAAAAAAGGGGGATATCGTTTTTATTATAAAAAATTATAAATATGCAAAAAAAAAAAAAAAATTATGACCAAAAAAAATTTATTAATAAAAATTATGACCAAAAAAAATTTATTAATAAAAATTATGACCAAAAAAAATTTATTAATAAAAATTATGACCAAAAAAAATTTATTAATAAAAATTTTAAAATTAATAAACCTTATTTTAATAAAAAAAAAAAAAAATATTATTTTCGAAAGAAAAAAGATATTTATTATTTTTTAGGTGAAAAAAGACCAAAAAAACCCTTAACAACTGAATATTTATATAGAAATAAAAAAATAAAAAAAGGTATTTTTTTTAAAGAACCTACTTTTAAAGCAATTTTATATCCTTTTCATTTAAATTTAAAATTAATTAATGAATATTTAAAAAAAAAATAAAAATTCAATTTATTTCAATGGTTTAAGTATAAATAAATAGTAATAATAAAAGCATTAAATGAATGCCTTGGCATTAATTTTATTTTTAGGACGTAAAAAATGCGAAAAGCTATATTAAATAATATATTATTTCGAAATATAGATTTCCTAAAGAAAACTTTTTCTTTGTGAAAATTTTAAAAATAGTGAATTGAAATATCTAAGTAACTATTAAAAAAATCAAACGAGATTCTGTAAGTAATGACGAATGAAAATGGAAATTAGGTTTATAAAAATCAATTAAATTATTTGAAAAATTTTGAAAAATTTACTAAAAAAGGTGAAAGTCCTGTAGAATAATTTTTTTTTATAATAGTAAAAAGAGGTATGTGTAATCTTTTTTGAATATTGGGGAACCACCCTCAAAACCTTTTAAAAATTAATGATCGATAGTGAACAAGTACTGTAAAGGAAAGGTGAAAAAAAACTTTTGAGTTTGAAATAATTCTGAAATTTAATGTTAATAATCAATTGGAACTTTTAAAAAAAGTGACAGTGTACCTTTTGCATAATGGGCCAGCAAGTTTATTGTTATAGCAAGCTTAATTTAATAAAGTAGGCGTAGATAAATCAAGTTTTAAAAAGCTGTAAGTTATATAAATAAGACCCGAAACTGAGTGATCTAATTATGAACAGATTGAAAAATAGGTAAAACTATTTGAAGGATCGAACTCACATATGTGGCAAAATATGGAGATGATTTGTGATTAGGAGTGAAAGGCTAATCAAACTCAGAGATAGCTGGTTTTCCGCGAAATCTATTGAAGTAGAGCATTTAAAATCTTTTTTTGGGGTAGAGCACTCATTGAGCTAAGGGGCTTAAAAACTTACTAAATTCTTGGAAACTCCGAATACAAAAAAACGTTATTTAAATAGACAGACATTAGGCGCTAAGGTCTTTTGTCAAGAGGGAAACAGCCCAGATTGATCGCTAAGGTCTCTAAATAATATTCTAAGTGAAAAAGGAAGTAAAAAAATAATGACAACCAGTAGGTAGGCTTGGAAGCAGCCATCCTTTAAAGAAAGCGTAATAGCTCATTGGTCTAGTTTTTTTGCGCCTAAAATGTATCGAGACTTAAGAAATTTACCGAAGCGGCAAGTTTTATGAAAAAATAAAACGGTAGCGGAACATTCTGTAAATTAATAAAGATATATTGTGAAATATATTGAAGATATCAGAAAAGAAAATGCTGGCATTAGTAACAAAAAATAATGACTATTAATCATTATCACCGTAAATCCAAGGGTTTCTATGTTAAAATGAATTCTATAGAGTGAAACGGCCCCTAAGAAAGATTTGACGAAAGCAAATTTTGATGGGATAATTTTTAAATTAAATTTTTTAAAAAAAGTGACAAAAATTTTAAATTTTTCAGGAAATAGCTTTTTTAATTAAAAACCGTACCCTAAACCGACACAGGTGGATAGGTCGAGTAGACTAAGGTGAATGAGAGAACTATGTTGAAGGAACTCGGCAAAATGACTTTGTAACTTCGGGATAAAAAGTACCTAATTTAACTAATTAGGTGGCACAGAATAGGGGGTTGCGACTGTTTAATAAAAACTTAGGACTCTGCTAAATGGTAACATGATGTATAGGGTCTGACACCTGCCCGGTGCTGGAAGATTAAAAGGAAATGTTTACGCATTGAATGGAAGTCCCAGTAAACGGCGGCCGTAACTCTGACGGTCCTAAGGTAGCGAAATTCCTTGTCGGGTAAGTTCCGACCTGCATGAATGGTGTAACGACATCCCCGCTGTCTCCAACATTGACTCAGTGAATTTGAAATATCCGTGAAGATGCGGATTTTCTATAGTTAGACGGAAAGACCCCGTGAACCTTTACTACATCTTTATATGGTTATTTTATCTAATATGTGTAGTATAAGTGGTAATCGTTTAGACCTTTACGCTAGTAAATTGTTTAGATATCTTTGAAATACCACTCTTATTAAAATAAATAACTAATATTTTTTAAATAGACAGTGTATGGTTGGTAGTTTGACTGGGGCGGTCACCTCCTAAAGAGTAACGGAGGTGTACAAAGGTAAGCTCAAATTGGATAATTTTATCAATTGTAGAGTATAATGGTAAAAGCTTGCTTGACTGTAAGATAGACATATCAAACAGGGACGAAAGTCGGTCATAGTGATCCGATAATTCTTTGTGGAAAGATTATCGCTCAACGGATAAAAGGTACTCCGGGGATAACAGGCTAATGACTCCTAAGAGCTCCTATCGACGGAGTCGTTTGGCACCTCGATGTCGACTCATCACATCCTGGAGCTGAAGAAGGTTCCAAGGGTTCGGCTGTTCGCCGATTAAAGTGGTACGTGAGTTGGGTTTAGAACGTCGTGAGACAGTTTGGTTCCTATCTTCTATAGATATTTTGAAAAATGAAAGAATCTAACTCTAGTACGAGAGGACCGAGAAGGGTAAATCTCTGGTGTATCGGTTGTTTAAAAGCATTGCCGAGTAGCTAAATTTATTTTGGATAATTACTGAAAGCATCTAAGTAAGAAACCGTTCTTAAAAATTTTTCATAAAAAAACTGTAAAAGATGATTACATAGATAGGTTTTAAGTGTAAGTATTGTAAAATATTTAGCTTTAAAATACTAAAAGTTTACAAAATTTAAATATATTTATTTCTTTGTAGCTCAACGGTAGAGCAAATGGCTGTTAACCATTAGGTTATAGGTTCAAATCCTATCAAAGAAGTTTTTATATTGGGGTCGAATAGCCAAGCGGTTTACGGCAATAGTTTGCTAAACTATCGGTTAATTAAATTAACTCGTGGGTTCAAATCCCACTTCGACCTATTAATAAGATGATGTAGTTTAAAGGTAGAGCGTGGGAATCATAATCCTAATGTTGTAGGTTCGAGTCCTACCATCATTATAATTAAACGGAAGATAGCATAGTCTGGCTAATGCATCTGTTTTGGGAACAGAAGATCAAAGGTTCAAATCCTTTTCTTCCGAAAATTGCGCATATGATGAGATAGAGTAATAGGTTAACTTGTCAGGCTCATAATCTGAAGATGTAGGTTCAAGTCCTGCTCTCATCATTTTATTATAATATAATAAAATAATTAATTATGATTCAAATTCAAACTAAATTAAAAATAAATGATAATAGTGGTATTAAAATAGGACAATGTATTAAAATTTATAAAAAAAAAGTAGGAAAAATTGGAGATACAATTTTAATTTCAACTAAGAAATTACGTTTGAACCAAAAAAAAAAAATTAAAATAGTAAAAGGTGATTTATTTAAAGCTTTAGTTATTCATACAATATATCAAAAAAAAAGTACAATTGGTAATCTAATAAAATTTGATAAAAATTGTATAATTATTTTAAATAATCAAAATAAACCTTTAGGAACACGTATATTTGGTCCAATTACTTCTGAATTTCGAAAACAAAAAAATTTTAAAATATTATCATTAGCTTCAAATATTTTATAAAAATCTATGGAAAAAAATTTACAAAATCATTATCAAAATGTTATTATATATGATCTTTTAACAAAATTAAATTTTAAAAATATATTTGAAATTCCTAAAATAACTAAAATTTGTTTAAATATTGGATTTAAAAATACAAATATTGAAAAAAAAAAATTAATTAATATAATTTTACTTTTAAAATTAATAACTAATCAAAAACCTCTTATAACTAAATCAAAAAAAAATAATATTTATTTAAAAATAAAAAAAAATTCAATTATTGGTTGTAAAGTTACTTTAAGACGGAAAAATATTTTTAATTTTTTAGAAAAAGTGTTAATTTTTATTATACCACATTTAACTTCAATAAAAATTAATTGTAAAAATAAAAATATTTTTGATTTTCAAATTTCAAATATTTTTGATTTTTTTGAATTACAAACTGAATTTTCAAAATTTAAAAATATACCATCTATTGATGTATCTATTCATACAAATGTACAAAATAATCATGAATTATTTTTATTATTAAATTCACTTTTTATAATAAATTCTTAGCAAAAATAGCTCAATGGTAGAGTATAACCTTGCCAAGGTTAATGTTGAGGGTTCAAATCCCTTTTTTTGCTTAAATAAATATAATGGACCCAAAGGCAGTATTTGGTATTTCCATTTTTTTAATTTAATGGGAATAATAATAGAATTGACATTTTTTTGTGATTATAGATTAATTGGTAAATCTTTTATCTTCCAAGTAAATATTGTGGGTTCGAGTCCCACTAATCACATCAAAATATAAAGGAGAAATGGCTGAGGGGTTAAAAGCGGCAGACTGTAAATTTGTTGAAATATTTTCTACGTAGGTTCAAATCCTACTTTCTCCAACTATTAATGAAAATTATTTATTAAAAATTAAAAAATTTTTATCTTTTAAGATAAAATTAATATAAGAATGTTTTATTAATTAAATTTTTAAAATTTAATTATTTGAAAAATTATTATTAAATAATTAATATTAAAATTTAAATAGAGTTTGATCCTGGCTCAGAATAAATGCTATCGGTATGCTTAACACATGCAAGTTAAATGTATTTAAAACATAGCGGACGGGTGAGTAACACGTGAATTATCTACCTTTTAATTCAGAATAATTATTTTTATAAAAATACTGAATAAATAAATTAAAGTTTTTAACGTTAAAAGATGAGTTTGCGTAAGATTATGGTAGTTGGTAGTTTAAAAGACCTACCAAGCCTTTTATCTTTAGCTGGTTTGAAAGAACGATCAGCCACATTGGAACTGAGACACGGCCCAAACTTTTTTAAAGGCAGCAGTGGGGAATTTTGGACAATGAGCGAAAGCTTGATCCAGTAATACCGAGTGAGTGAAGAAGGCTAATTAGGTTGTAAAGCTCTTTCATTAAGGAGGAAAATGACAGTACTTAAAAAAGAAGTTCCGGCTAATACCCGTGCCAGCAGCCGCGGTAATACGGGAGGAGCGAGCATTATTCGGAATGATTAGGCGTAAAGAGTTTGTAGGTGGTTTTTTAAGTTGAAAGAAACAAATTAAAGCTCAACTTTATACATTTTTTCAAAACTGATAAACTAGAGTATAAATAGAGGATAATGGAATTTCTATTGGAGTGATAAAATACGTTGATAATAGAAGGAAGGCCTATGGCGCAGGCAATTATCTGG